>JAVJAQ010005651.1:0-50869 GCA_032362365.1 Zygogramma bicolorata
GAAGACTTGGAAGTTTTCAATAGTATAAGTAGTTTATAATTACCTTTTAAGATTCCATCCCCTTCGCGACTTTTTCACAATTAAACGAGGCATTGTCTCTCTCTATTCTCTATATAAATATAAAAATCACAAACTCACACAGTACTTCGCAGTACTTCGACAGATGTTGAGATATGGCAACACCACATATATCCGGCAGTGGAACATTGGAAAGTCAGTAGATATTGCAATAGAAAACTGTAATTCTTGGAAATATTGCAGCAGAAAACTTCAATTCTTCTGTCGCGAAGTGTCGAATTGATGTAGCTTTGGTTGCATAGATTGCAGAAGACAAAGCCCGCTAGCGCCATCTTACAGATCAGAAACGAGAAATTTGTCACTTTATATGAACCTTAAGCAAACCTTTTCATCTGCACCAACTCTATTGTAAACCGTTTTAGAACCCTTTTTGGCTAAAACGCTATTTCCTTTTGGGCATAGAATTTTTTTTTATTTCTGACCGGGATATTATAAGCTTATATCGTCATAGTTACGCTATCAATAAAGAGGGTCATAACTCCCTTGGGACATTATAGATTTTATAATTCCCTCTACCTTTCACAAGTAAAAATAAAATTTCATATATATATATATATATATATATATATATATATATATATATATATATATATATATATATATATTGAGTAGATGCTTCTGACATCTGTGAATTAAATCGAATTAAATCGAAATACTCTTTCTCTTCACTTCTGCTCTGTTTCACCTATATATTTATGAAATGAAAACTGAACCATATTTTATTTATTCACGTCATTACAAATAATAAATGTACAATTTTGAAATGTTCCCTGAAAATTACTTCCGCCACTGGAAACAATTTCTTCTTTTGTTTGGCTGGAGCTTCTGTTCACTACAGTCGAGGTACCTGCCTCTTCTAATGGCAAAGTAGACAACATACGCGCCGTTTTATTTCTCAATTCGATGCTATCCTCCAAATACCCCTCCGCCACCGTGGAACTTTTCCAACCTCCGTGTCTTTTTGAGTTAGTCATAGTTGCTCCTGCATTGGCTAGAGCAGTAGCAGAAGTGCGACGAAGGCAATGTCCCGTATAGGAAGATGAGTTTGGCAATCCTAAATACATTGCGATTTTGCTGGGGATTTTCCCAAACATGTTTTTTCCAATTGGCTGAGATGTACATTTATTTTGTCGGAAGCTCAAAAAAAAATCGTTCAATACCTTTGGGACGCAAAGACAGATAAAGTCTTAATAAAGGCAAAGCGGAGAACTCTTTTTCATCCACAACTGCAAATTTCTTCGATACACCAGTTTTACTTTCCGGTACGTTCACTACCATAACGGAATCCCGGTCCTCTATATCCGATATCTTCATATTCAAAAGTTCCTGACTTCCGCATCCTCCAAAATAACCCATAATCAAAACAACCTATAACAAAAAAAGGAAATAAATACACACAAAAAGGAAAATAGGAAAAAAATTACCTTATGCAATAAATGAATATCATTAGGAGCGTCCTTTAGAAATCTGATAACATCTTTAGGAGATAAAACAGCAGACTTTTTCGGCTTATAACTCTTACTCTTCCGTTTCAAAAAAGCCTGTAGTTCATTGAACTCGGTGATATCTCGTTTCTCATGTATAGTCACCATTTTATGGACCATTTACTCCATAAAGAATTCGGACTATACGTTTCTGACTGCAATGAATAAACACAATTACTACCAAATCTACCGAAAAACATAGAAAATTCCTTACCAGTTCTTGAAAATATGCCAGAAATACAGTTTCAGTGACATCTTTTGGCATAACATTTTTCCGTGTCAGCCAGTCCAGATATATCTTGTATTCTTTTTGGTATAGGAGAGTTTAGCATAAGGTCACGACCCCTACCGGGAAATATATGAACCTCTTTGTCAAGGAGAGTTAGGTAAGTTAGGTTATGTTTTCCTGCATGAACTTTTGACATGCTTTGTTTGTGTACAATTTTGCCAAATATTATATATCGACGTTATTATTCGATAGAACTAATATTTTCGAGTTGATTATTTTGAAACTAGATCTAGTTGTATTAATTGTGAGAGAGTGGATTGATTACATCAGCGATAGTGAAAATGCCGAGAACAGGAGTAAGTAACACGAGGTGTTGTGTTCCTGCATGCCACAGCAAGAAACAACCTTCCATTTCTTTCCACATATTTCCACTTGAAAAAAAAAGTTGGGTGCGCTTGAGGAATAAGTTCGGAGTGGAAGAAAAAGTTGATAGACTCCAAGCATGGCTGATAAAATTGAATATGAGGCCCCGACTTTCACGGAGAGCTGTTGTTTGCTCCTTTTACTACAGAAGATTATATCTTGCCTGGTAAGTAAATAATATCTGAATGTATTTCAAAGCCCATTGGCAAGCATTATAACTACTTAAGTAGAAGTCTAATTCCAATGATTTATATCAACTGATGGCCAAGCTATATTTCATAACATTACGAGGTATTGAACACATCCTTAAGAATTTGTGAGAACAGTTATTTGTAGAGTGAAATATACAATGTTCTAGATTGCCCCACTCAGAAAACGAGACTGAAATTGACTGCAGTACCTAGCCTAAATTTGCCAAAGAAAAGTCATGAAGCAGGTGATATCAAGAGACGAAAAAGCTGTTCAAGTGAGTATTTATATTTAACTTTCAATTATACTGATGGATAGATAGATATCCTTTATTATTTCTTGAATAATACCTTTATATATATATATATATATATATATATATATATATATAAAATATGTGTTGATTAAAATTCTGGCTAAAATTTACAATACGTTGTATGACGGTACGCAAAATTTATATATAGAAAGAACATGTTCATAGGAATAAATAACTCAGGCAACTAAGTAGGTTGACGAGCCTAGAAATTCAAAGAACAGCATATTTTTCTGTTTTTTATTCAGTCATCTCATATGGGAATGTCCTATGGGGGGGCTCCGCTGGACACCCCATATCAAGTATTTATGGAATAAAATATCCTCTGTTATTGGAATACTAAAAAGATTCAGCAATTTTGTACCAAAAAAGTATCTGACATCAATATATTTTTCAATTATTCATTCTCACCTATATTATCTAACTCTCATTTGGTGTCCAACCCATGAATTTATCATCAAACCTTTGAGAGTCCTTCAAAATAAAGCTATCAAGAAGATTCCACACAAGTGATTTGTATAACTTTCTCAAAATAATGCCCTTGAGAAGTATATATAGATACCAATCTTGTATTTTCATTCATCATGCTGTTAATAAGTCCAGGCATATTAATACTTTGCTCAATAGTAGAACTACAGTACACGATCATGTTACGAGACATAAAAATGATATAATTGTTCCTCGAATTGGGTAAAAATTTGGCGAAAAATGAATAACAGTCATTGGGGTTAATTATTACAATGAACTTCCAGTGAACTTTAAATTCCTCAATTCTGAGAAATTTAAGTCATGTTTAAAATACCACTTACTGGCTTTTACTGAATGAAAGAATCTACTGACTATTATTTTTAATACTTGGTCTCATTTTACTATGTTTTTCTTTTACTTTTCATAGCTTAGTACACTTCGTTGTTAGTTTTTTATATTATTATCATTATTTTTTTTAAAATATTGTGATATCATCGTCTATTGATGATTGATGATTCAGTAAGCTATAAGCTATCATAAAGTGAAATTTGATTACTCCTAGGTGGCCCTTCCCAAGGAACACTCCATTATTCGGCAATTAACAGTGGAAATGTGCCAACTGTCAGAAAAGTTCAACATTTAACTCTATCTAGAGAAGGCTCTTCGGATCATATGGAAGTATGTGAGATACCAGATAGGATTGATTATTTGGCCATTGAAAACTGTACAAGTAAGTATATCATTCCGTTCATAATTCTCTTGTCAATAGAAATATTTCTCCACTTACTTCAACTCATTAAATTTAAATATATTAAAAGGTGATAATGTTGCATGAACGCTGAATAAACATATGACAACTGAATTATTGATAGCATAAATTGAGTACCACTTTGAAATTTGATTCAGTAAGCTATAAGATATAAAGTGATTTTTTTACACCTAGGTGACCTTTCCCAAGGAATACACCACTATTCAGCAATTAACAGTGGAAATGTGCCACAGACAATTGATATGCCGAGTGTCAGAAAAATACGACATTTAACTCTATCTAGAGAAGGCTCTTCAGATCATATGGAAGTGTGTGAGATACCAGATAGGATTGATTGTTTCGCCACTGAAAACAGTACAAGTAAGTATATCATTCCGTTCATAATTCTCTTGTCAATAGAAATATTTCCCCACTTGCTTCAACATACTAAATTGACTAAATTAATTAACAACTATGTTGTAGAAATTCATGTTCACTGAGAATGCTCTTTATTGAATTACAAGCAATTGACCAAGATCCTACAGCCTTTATATAAACAGGTACCTATATAAACAAAATCAAAAGAAGGCTAGTTCAATATGATTCAACATGTCTTCAACTTAATATTGCTATAAACTAGCAGTTATTTGAAATTTTTTGAGTAGAGTGTGTTCTGGGACAGAATAGAATAAAACACTTTTATTTTCCACATTAATCTTATAATTTATTGCTAATTTCTGTTATTATACTGTTTGGGGTCTTAAGAGGGGTAGAAGAGGGTTGGTTTTCAATAAAATACACAATATCTTCCACAAATGAATGAAATGTAGTTGTTTGGGAAAATTGTTGAGTATTTTATTCAAATTCATTCCTCTTCCACCCCTTTGACGGCCTAAAATAATACTATCAGTGGCATGTCATTTTGTTAACACATTGCAAACATTGAACACAGTACTCTTTCATTTGGGGAAAATATTGAGTATTCTGTAGCGATAACCTCATTCAGTATAAATTGTGTGCAATATGTTCACTTTTGTATTAACACATTTTTAATGAAGAACACAGCATAATGTGTATAAATGTATAAAACCAAAAAATTTGCAATTTTTTTTCCTCACCTAAGTGTGAATATGAACAGCTTCACACACCAGTTTTATTTTTCAGGTACTGAAAAAGATGCAATAGAGGCTTTCTTGAAATTGGGGCATGCTATTCAACCTTGTCAAAGTCTTGACAAAGGAATACAGGTCACAAGTGGAGATCTAGTATCATCATCCTTAACAGACAGAATAAATTCTAGGTCCCAACTAGTGACAATGACTGGCATTCCTTCTTTTGAGTTGCTCAATACTATTGTGGACCTTTGTACTGAGATGTTTCATAGGTCAAAAAAAAAACTTTCTATGAAAGAATGTATTGTATTCACATTTATTAAGCTGAAAACAGGGATTACCTATGCTGTCTTATCAGTACTTTTCAATATTACAAAAGCATCATGTAAAACTGTGTTTCATCATACGTTGTCAATGTTGGCAAAGGTATTAAAACCAGTTATTTACTGGCCATCTTTGGATGAAGTGAAGGAGAATGTACCAACATGTTTCAAAGATTTTCTGAATGTCCGTGTGGTAGTGGACTGCACTGAAATTCCAGTTGAAAAAGTCAAATGCCTTTGCTGCAGGCTGAGAACATACTCCCAATATAAAAAACACCATACAGTAAAGTTTATGACAGGAGTTTCTCCATCAGGTCTCATAACATTCATCAGTAAAGCATATGGGGGACGGGCATCTGATACAGAGATCTTCAAGCAAAGTGGACTGTTGAGAGATGTGAAATGTTCAGAGACCATATTATGGTGGATAAAGGATTCCTGATTCAAGACTTTGCTGGAGAATATGGAATCAAGGTGATTCAGCCTCCTTTCTTGAAGAAGAAAACCCAATTTTCAAAGGAAGAGGCATTATTGAATGCAAAAATTGCCCGAGCTCGAGTTCATATTGAGAGGAGTAACCAGCGGATAAAAATGTTTGCCATACTTTACTTTATAACCTACTTCCTCAGGTTGATAATATCATCACGATTATATGTGCAATCGTCAATTTATCTGCTCCAATTTTTGGTGATGATAAATTCCTTTAAATTACTCCATAGCTACCTGGGGTAAATACCACTTGTTTTTTCATTGATGCTGTATTGTACTTTGTCCTTTTAGTCAGTCTTCTTATTTAGGAAATTTCAATTTTTATTCACTCACTGATTAAGCAAATATACCAACAATTATTTATTGATAACAAAAGGCTGATTTCATTGAATAAATTAAAATATAGTTAATGATTTTTTCTTTATTCACTCAAGTAGTATATTTTTACAAAACGATTCTATAACTACCAAATAAATGAGGTAACATATCACATTTAATATGGGGACTTCCGAACTATGAGTGAATGGGACAGTTTTAATATAATTATGTTAGTTTATATGTGATGTTATTTTAAATGTATGTACAATTGTATAATATTGTATATAAATAAATATATATTTGGCATAAAAAAGGTTTTGTCATAAAATCTTTTCAAAAATTTTCAACATTATCAGGTCTTTGATGAAAGTATAATAAATACTGTAAAGAGAAACATTCTCAATTAGAAACTTATGAATAGCAATCCCCAATGGAAACTGAATAATTAAAAAATAAACTATCTGAATGAAAATGCAAATTTTCAGTTTCTGATTTTTTTCTTTCAAGTAAGGGTCTCACAGTATCTATTAGATGTAGTTCAATGTCCAGCGTGGTATTAACCGGGAAAGTAGTTGTTTTCTAACGTTTGTTTGAATGTTGTAGATGATGTAGTAACTTGATTACTTATATTTCAGACGTCCATCATCTTAATGGTTGAAAGATTTCTATCTCTTTCAAATTTTCAGTCAACCAAGCGTATAAATTAAAAACGTATGGAAACCGCTCATGGACCGTTTTGGAGGGAGAAAAAGCGCGAAACCACGCGCGCCACAAGACCGAGCGTAATTACACCGTAATTACACCTTAATTATAGACCTATAAAAGGTCTCGTAGCATCTGACTTTGTCATTATTCACCAGAAGACGATTGCGGATTCAAGCAATTGAAACGTTGTGAAAAATTTGAAAGAGATAGAAATCTTTCAACCATTAAGATGATGGACGTCCGAAATATAAGTATAAGTTTTTTCAATTTCTAATTGAGAATGTTTGTCTTTTCAACATGAATAACTTCCGACTTGAATGATGGAAAAATGGTGACTATATAAAGTTTTCCTTTCAGCCGCAGATGATTCCACAACTGAAATTATGAACCTTCTGTTCATATTTCCAAATAAAAATCAAAATATAATGAATACATTTTTATCAAAGGTTGAGAATTTTGAAAGTTTAACAAATGATTTTTTTTTGTCTCTTCCAATAAAATAACAAGATAATAAAATTCACAAATTACATTGCACAGTTTATATAACTAATATTTAGGGTTCTGGCACCTAGGTGAGAGCACCTGTATATATCATAGATGTAAATTTTGAAAAGTAGATGGATTATTTATAATAAAATTAAGTAGGTACCTAATGCATTAACATAGTTTGATTACCGATTTATTCATTTTGTGAAAATTCTGTCTTAGCCCAAAACATGTTGTGAAGTTTGAATAAAGTTTGTGAAGATCGAATCGTTTTCTTTATATTGTATACAATTACTATGGATCTTCGTCAAGTAACAGCCGAGCCAATAAAAAAAAAATTTAATCACTGGACAAAAAAAACTTTAACTTTGCTCAATTTTCCAAGAAATTTGCATAATTTTGAAGGATGTGTATTTTGCACATCTTGCTAAAATGGCATTTCTTTCATTCATTCCCAATTATTATTCTTTTTCAACATTCAGGCCCTGAAAATTTCACACTTTTGAAAAATCTCACTAGGTGACACTGACTAAATAATAGAACTCTAATATTTGCAATCCTTTCATTGAACTGTGACCCAGTTGGATACAATCTATATTTTTTGTAAATAATCTAACATTTTATTTTGAATGACATTTAATGGTCTCAGTGCTTTCATATATTTTGTTTTTGTATCATATATGGTAGGTACATAAGAATTTTCGCCAAAGAATAGAAAAATAAAACAAACAAATTACATATACAGAGGGTGTCCCAAAAGTAAGGCCAGCTTATATATATATATATATATATATATATATATATATATGTATATGTTAGCATGAAGATTCTCACGGACGAAGTATGATGCGTTGTTTTTTCGGGTTTCATTCCGTGTTCTGTGGTTTTTATCCTCTGAAGGATAATTCTCACAACGTTTCGGCAAAGTCTCATTTGCCATCTTCTAGGTGATGTCTTGAGTATCGATCGAGTTCGGAGATCGATACTCAAGACATCACCTAGAAGATGGCAAATGAGACTTTGCCGAAACGTTGTGAGAATTATCCTTCAGAGGATAAAAACCACAGAACACGGAATGAAACCCAAAAAACAACGCATCATATATGTATATATATATATATATATATATATATATATATATATATATATATATATATATATATATATATATATATATATAAACGGGACGGGCATAAGGGTTTACCGCCCTTGTGCGCCCCTTGAACCACGTGCGGTGTTCAAAGGCTAGTTAAAACGAATTTTTCAAAATTTCAATAAAAGTTGGTTATACATTTTAAATAGTGCTCATGTACATGACATAGTGTTATCAATGATGTTCTGTCCCTTTTTGTGTGGTGGCATAACCTTACCTTTGTAAGTAATGACCAAGGAGTTTTATGCTGTTTTCTTCAAATTAATCTCACGTTAACGGATTGAAAATAAAAATAAATATTTTCGAAATCTCGACAATTTAACAAACAGTTGTTCTTTACCAGGCCACTTTTTCTGACTGCAACCCCAAGGGATATATGTCATTTCACTGAGAATATTCTGAGCTTAATTAGTTTTGTTATACATATATATATATATATATATATATATAGGTCTTGCTGTAGTGAGGTTGCAGACGAACTAGAAATCTAATTCACTTCTTGTTATATAAAAATCATCCATTCATCAACGACTCAACCTCGATTCATACATCATCCGTGCATTTTTCATTTAATCATAGCCCATGCATTCTTCATTCAAGCACAATTCATGCAACATTTCCTCAAAATAAATTGACTGCAACCTCACTACAGCAAGACCTATACTCGAACCAGTCACGAAATCGTTATTCTATATATATATATATATATATATATATATATATATATATATATATATATATATATATATATATATATATATATATATATATATATATATATATATATATATATATTATATATATATATATTATATATATATATATATATATATATAATGGCTTTTATTGTCAGAAAATAAAGCATACAACCCTATCAAGAGACAGGATTCAATGGACGAACTAGAAATCTAATTCACTTCTTGTTATATAAAAATCATTCATTCATCAACGACTCAACCTCGATTCATACATCATCCGTGCATTTTTCATTTAATCATAGCCCATGCATTCTTCATTCAAGCACAATTCATGCAACATTTTCTCAAAATAAATTGACTGCAACTTTCTTATCAATTGCAAAGCAAAATTGTGGTCATACTTCACCACGATGTTAATAAAGTCTTTTGAAAAATTGGAATACACTACAAAATCACAAAGGGGAAGATTAAGTATTGCCATTCCTAGCTGGACTTCTCCATAAAATTTATGATTTTTCTTGAGTGCCAAGAAATCATTTTCGAAAATCAGAAAATCACAGGCATTGATGAAATCTATAGATGGTTTGGTTTTACCTAAAATGAAAAATCCCAATATTAAAAATTTTACAAGAATTTATAAGTCATTCCTAATTATTTGAACCATTTTTTAAATTTAGAAACAAACCTATGAAAGGGCATTTGATTTCGAGGAGCTTATGTGGTCCTTTGGGTCCCATGATTATTCCATCTGGGGAATATGCCAACCATGGATGATCTTTAGAAATTATGAGACCCACTTCTTCCACATATTTATTTCTTGTAGCATAGGCAGTTCTGGCTTCAGGTTCCGTTTCAATGCCATGTCTAACAAATCTGAAAGTAGCATGTATATAGAAAAGGCTGTTATAAAAACCTTAGAATATTGTAGTGTGAAGAGTATGAGTCTGTTATTTTAGTGGTTCAAAATATTAGTCATTTGTTTAATCCCAGTGAGTTTTTAGTTTCATTCAAAAAAGAAAAAAAAATATACTCATAACTCACTTATTACTGAATCCCTTTGGCCAGAAATATTGCTGTGACTTTGTACGCCAATCACCTTTACTGTAGGTGAACAAATCATAACATCGAGAACCAGTAATTCTTAACTTTCTCTCACTAACCCACACATGCCTGTTATTAGGAGAAGTTTGAGCAACTTGAAGGAAGTTACTGCTCTCGATGTTATGATATTGTTTCTGGCAGCATTCCCTAGATGGTCTTTTTTTTGGTATTTCCTTCATAGCTGGAGAACCATCCATATTTTCAAACAGAAGTTTGAGGGTGTTTTCCTCAGGAACAAATCTTTTTTCAACTTCAATTATTTTCCTCTTTCTTTTTCTGAAATGGAAGTATTTTCAGTTGATTTTTTATTTGTGCAGATATATAGTTAATGAATAGTACTTTTCATACATGGTCCAGGACCCTGGAAAAAACTAATAATCATGAATCGCCTATAAAAGTCAAAAAAATTAAGTTAGAAATTACCCATGTTTACTCAATTCTGAGTTTGGAGCAGCTGAATACAATTTTTGTAACATGTAGGAAGATTTGTTTGCAATACATTGTTTTTCCACTGCTATGCAACTTTTTCTAGGTTTCTTCTCTTTCATACATTGTGTTTCCAAAGGTGGTACAGGCTTGTAATTCTCTAAAGTCCGGGTTTTTTCTTTCCGCCAGTAACAATCCACATCAGTTGAGGACAAATCTTCCAGATCCAAAACGTTCCTTCTGCAACAAAAAAAGCACAGAAAAATAAAAAAAATTAAATCAAAAGAGAGGCATTGCATCAAGTTGCACTGGCTTGCTATGTCTTTTTCATTTGTGGAACCAATACAACCTTGAACAAAGCAAAAGTAAGGCGGCTACATGTTTACATCTGGATGACTTTCCTGCTTTGCATGAGCATGACATTTCCTTTATGGAAACTTTTCCTTCCTCAACTGCCATAACCCCACCTAATTGATGAGGTGTGTCACCCAACTTGCTGGTTTTCAAACACAGGGCATATAATACCAGCTTGTTCATATCTCTTTCAGTTATGCCACACAATATTATATGCCCCGCATTCAACACAGCCTGACCCTCACTGACACATCTCGACGATGGCAGAGCTTCCAGATACTGGAATATATCAGCAATATTTACAAATGAGTCCATGATCTCCTGTAAACAGATTAGCTCAGCAAACAATCCCTGAATTGATTAAATTTCAATTTCTTACTAATTTCTCCACCACAATATTTTGAAACACTTTAAACTAACACTATAAAGTCACTTGCGGCTTGCGGTATATAAAAAAACACTCGTTTTCAACAATGAGAAGTTAAGTTGAACACGATTAAAACACGAAAAAAAAATATTTCATAACAATACATATGACAAACAAAACTGACAGTTAAGTGACAAATGTAAACAAAGTCCTTGACAGAGCCGCCATTTTCCTAGCGATAGTGGCGGCACCATCGGTCGATTTACTCGCCTATACGGCTTCACTTTTCGATGGAATTAATGATTCTCTTGCTTGTTCAGCTTTTTTCAAAATATCCTCCATTATATTTGGGGTAGAAAACACGTTTTTACCGCAAACACAGCTTAATAACAAAGTTCTGTTTATAAACAAGTAACATAGCAACAACCTAGCAACAAGAAAACTCTA
Organism: Zygogramma bicolorata; assembly: GCA_032362365.1. Lineage (NCBI taxonomy): Eukaryota > Metazoa > Arthropoda > Insecta > Coleoptera > Chrysomelidae > Zygogramma > Zygogramma bicolorata. Next base: position 11,912 of record JAVJAQ010005651.1, read on the forward strand.
CTATAATCAACGGTACCTGATTCAAATATACCGGGAAGGTAATGAATTGGTACATTTTTCCGTTTCAAAAATTAACAAAATTTTATTGAAATCGGTCAGAAATAAAATTATCTATGTACCACGGGAATTAATGAGCCTTAATAACCTCAGGCAATTGCTGTCCCTTGGGCCAGAGGCCCTCGGGACTCAAACTTTGCCATCGGTAATTAAGGCCCTCCTAATTCCCTTGATACATAAATAACTATTTCTTCCTCCTTTGTTAACACAGAAGAAACACCACTTTTGCACTCTTCTGGAAATTTTCCTCTAATTTTTCCAATAAGGGTGGTTCTTGGAACACCAAAAGTTGAAGCCGCAGTTGCGGTTGGTGTCCCACTCTTGATGGCATTTAAAGCAGCTTTTAAATTTTCTTTGCTGTATTTACCATATTTTTTTGGTGTCATCTAAAAATGAAAGTTATAAGAAAATCATTCATTTGAATACTCAAGAATGTAAGAAACACTCAAGTAAGTAATTATTACTTATTTGACAATATTTTTCCATAAGACGAAAATATGTACATTATGTACCTATTTTCGTCATCACTGTCGAATTTACGTTGGCACATGAGTATGAAAATAAAAAAGAAAGTAAATTGATTCCTTTTAAAAATAATGATGAATAGAGGGAGATGGCACAAAATAAATAAAACGAACTATGTACCTATTTTCGACAGAACATGTCGAAATTAAAACCATAGGTTGTTCGGTTGTCCCTAAATTCGACATTCAGTTTTTTTCTATTAGGAGAAGTCAAATATCGAAAAAATATAATAAAATACCTTATTTAATATTATATTTGTACTATACAACAATTGGAATATTTATTTGACTGATGCAAGCATGTTATTTGCAACTTTAAATTATGGTTGATCGTCTCTTACCTTAGAGCAAATGTTGCACTGTAGTCGCACTCACTGTTAGACCAGCACTGACGATTTTTTCGGTTGCTGAGTCTAATTACTATCTATCACAAATGTGTAAAGGATTTTCAAATATACCCGCCAAAGGTTTAGACCAATAATATCTTTAGATTTTATTAATCTTACAGAGAGGGGTTTCTTATTTTGTAAGGTTTTATAAAAATACGTCGAATTTTGGGTCAGTGTCTGATTTATGTACAGTTACCTGTAAGTGACCCTAATTCAGACAGTTTGAGGATAGGGGGAACTATATTACTTTAGAATCAATATTGAAATAGTCTTGGGAGTGGAAAACGATTATGTATCTTTCAGTATATACCTATTTATATATAGATATCATTCGATGGGACTTCCAGAATGTTCCGGATTGCACAAAAATGATGTTTCTGATGATAGTACCATTGTACGCAAGTTCGACAGCCTTCGGAGCAGATTGGCCATAATTTCGACGATATTTGAATCAATTTTCGACAGTGTTCCCAAATCTGACATAAGACATGTACCTGATTCAGACATATAACATATTGAAAAGAAAGCTCCATACTCACCTTATTCCGTTGAAAAGTAAACATCAATTTCACTCTAATATTGAGAAAAAACACGAATCTATTCATAAATGATATTTATTCAAACAGGAATTTAAGAATTAAGATTTTCAGTTTCAAGCAAAGTTCTTGTTAAGTTCTTTGACTTCAAAAACATTTCTTTTATTAACTTGCTCTGGTGTACCATTTTTTTTACAATTTCTTCAAAACTGTACCAGATTTCATCATCATCTTTTGGCCATTTCCAATAATTGGGACCACTCTTGCACATGGTCTTCACCTTTACACCAGTGTCGTTGATTTCTGTTATGATACCTGGATACAGTTCTTGTTCATATGTTATCACAACATAATCGTTAACTTTGGTTTGAGGTATTACAGGATCATTCGGTTGTTGACTATGGACTTGTTCAGACTCCTGACTATCTTCATTTTCAACGTTCTTGTTTTCCTTATTTTTATCGTTTTCATTTTCCTTATCCTCTCCATTGTTTTTATTTGATCTCTTTTTTCTTTTGGAGGCATTTTCTTCAGCTATCGTTCTTTTTTCCTCTCTCTTGCGCCTTCGCTGCTCCTTTTCATCTTCTATTTTCATTTTTTCTTCGTTTTTCTTTGAATAGTATGCTTTCCATGCATCTGATGTCGTCACGGACGGTACCTTCTCCTTCTTCACTTTACTTTTTTTTTGTGCGGTTGGCTCTGGCCAAAACAGCGCAGTTTTGAATGGTGATGGAACAAAAACTCCAGGAAGAACTTTTTGGTATTTGTTGTTTTCATTTAGAGCATCAATAGTATTTCTCTCAATCCTGTTATTATCAGTTATTACATCTCGGTTAGTTTTTTCAGGTGTTGTTTCATTTAAGTATTCTCGTAATTGTGAGATTGTTGTTCTGTTTTCTAACTCGGTGTCTATTGATGCCTTTTCATTTACGTGAGGCACCTTTATGTTTTCGGATAAACTTTCGTCTTCAGGTGCTAAGTGATTTTGGCCCGCTGGCTGCAAATACAAATCCTTCAGTATATTTTGACATTTTGCAACGTACTTACCTTTTCACACTCCATAGCGCTGGGAACTTCTCCTGACTGTTTTTTTGCTTGCCCTCTTTCTATCAACTGACCCAATTCATTATTTTCCGGTTCCATAAATGTATCTTCAGTTTTATTATCCAGTTCTAGAGATCTATTTCCCGTCATATCAATATTTTGAAGCAACATGTTTTCCCACCCTTCCTCTAAATGTAATCCGTCTTCTATCTCGATAACAACATTTTCTACAACTTCTAATGGTTCATTTTGTGGTTCATCTTCTATTACTACATTAATCTTCTCGCTGCCAAATTCCAATCCTGACATTTTGAAAATTTTGTACCAGGTGTTATAAAGTTGCTCATTTTCAAGATCTTCGGACCACTCGATGCCCTTTAATGCATAAAATTTACGAACAACATCTGGTTCAATTGCGTTTTCAAAAAATCGCAAATGAGTTACAATGGTCTGGTCAACCGTGTTCAGATCTTTTTCAATGACTTGTTGGGTTGATTTACTTCCTAATAAAATTTTACTGAAATCAACATTCATCACATTGAATGGATGCAGTCCACAAGTTCTAAAAGCATTGCAGAATATACTCTCAATGTTATGTAAATCATTAGGTGCATCTTTCAGAACTGGGGCAAAATTTTCTCTATTCAAAGCTTTCTGACTCTCCTCAGTTCTGAACTTCCGCACCCTTTTCTTCCAGCTATTCTTTAAAGACCTGAATAGTCCCACATCTAGAGGCTGAAGAATATGAGTTGAGTTTGGAAATAAACTGATCAAAATTATTCCTTTGTCTCGGCAAAAATCACTTAGTGGTGATGTTACGTGAGACTTATGGCCATCAACGTAAAGCAGAATTGGTAATTGAATCTGTTCACGGATCAACCAAGGATGAAATATGTTAGTAATGTACTCAAAAAATGATTCGGCGGTCATCCATCCGCTTTCGGACTTTCTAATTCCCCAACCACTTGGAACCTTCATTACGATATGTTTGGGAATGCGTTCGTAAGGATACATTATCATAGTAGGTGGCAATTTTCCTGCTGCATTACCTGAAATATTAACAAGTTAACAAATATTTGTGAAAGATAATTCAATTACTTGGGCTTACCTGTTATGAGAACAGTGAGACATTCCTCGTCGTTACCAGATCGATCATAAACAGTTTTACATCCTTTTGGAGCTAACACGTTGCTGCCCTTCGGAGACAGAAAAAAAGCTGACTCGTCACAGTTGAATATTCTTTCTGGCTCAGTAATATCAATGCTCTCTTTATGAAAATAGTCTTCAATTTCTTCAAACCAACTTTTGATTTTGGTTTCAGTCACTGCAGCTCGAGATGCACAAAGATTTTGACTCATACGTTGGCTGATTTCAGGGTGCCTTTTTAGGAACCCCCCATACCACCGACGTCCGGGTCTACCATCATGGAAATTACTGTCCCGTTTCAATTTATCAACCAAAATGGCTACACTGTCGATTAGCTGAGTCTTGGTTATCGGAAAGCCCATCCTTGCCACATTAATGATCCATTTCGATAAAAGATTTTCTTCATTTTCTGTAAGTATAGTTCCAACACCACTTTTGCAGTCTACTGGGTACTTTCCCGATTTTTTTCCTATAAGAGTTGTCCTGGGAACACCGTATTTTTTGGCGGCTGATGAGCATGACTCCCCATGTTTAATTGCTTCAAGGGCATTTTTTATATCTTCCTTGGAGTATTTGCAATATTTCTTTTCTCCCGGCATAATTTTCTGAGACCTCCAATTATAATCAAATGGTAAAGCGAGAACTTTCAATGGATGTCGAAATTAAGTTCAGAGTGTCCATAACTTCGACACCCGTGTCGAATTTATGACCACATGGAAATCATAAAACAAAGACTGATGTATTGGATATCTTATTGTTCGAAACATGATCTGAAAAAGAATGGAATATTTTCTAGCGATTTCTTGGGTACATATATTCGACACTTGGGTGACGAAATTAAGACAGTGACTCATTGTGATGTACCAACTTTCGACACCTTCAGATTTTCGAATAAATAGGAATTTATCTCAACAAAAACATGTGAAATTGATAATTTTCTTCCTTCAATATCAGGATATATATTCGTTTGAATATTCTAATGAAAATTCGCAATTAAACGATTCTCCAAAGACATGCGTTTATGTACTTACCTTATAAGAAATCTACCACTATTGAATGCTTGTTTGGATGAGTCAAACCACAGACACTTTGAGGTTATATTAAATATGGAGGATGTGGGTAATGAAGTTCCCTGTAAAACTTAACTTTCCCTGAGTATTCCTAGATGACTCTTTGCAAGAATTGAAGCAGTTTGGAATTACAATTTCCTTAGTAAATGCAAATAACTGCAAAAGTGTCTGATTTAGGGACACTGTCTGATTTAGGGTCACTTACCTTATAATTAGTTTATAAAATTCTTTTTTTCTCCTCACTATCTCTTCGTCTATATTTTCAATCACTTCACATCTTTTTTGGTTGCTAGTCTCATTCCCGGCTGGTGGTAATTTTCATTTACTTCTGGTTGTCTTATTTGATCACTATTATCTCTTGTTCATTTATAATATCATCAGGTTCGAAAATATTATCGTCTAGATCTTCCTCGTCCGATAAGCCCATTATTTCCGAGTCATCATCATTCATTAGATGATCTAAAAGCTCTTCTTCGGTCAGAGGCCGCTTCCATTTCTTTGGTTCCCCGGTTGAAAGTGAATTCATTGCGTATAATATTATCTGAAACAGGAAACTGAATGTTTTTCTTCTGCGAAAATCGTTAATATTTGAGATAGCTTTTTTGACTTTAGTCATTATGTCCATCATGATGGACATACACATTCAACGGTCTGATACAAAAGTTTACTAATGAAATTTTTCTCATTTTTCATAAAAACCAACTGTATTGTAGTTTATACTTACCAGCAGTGATATAAAACACTTTATTTTACAAAAAATCCGACTTTTATTGTATTTTCGCGCGAAACTGCGAGCTGGTACTTCTGACAGCACGAAAATTGAATTTCTAATAACGCTTGCAAAGTTTGTCCTTTTGTTACTGGATGGTTCTACGCGCGTTTCATGTCTTCTAGATGCAAGTCAATATACATGGACGGAGTTACTTTTTGAAAATGAAGGATGTTCAATTTATAAAAAATATAGAAAATCAATGTCCATTGAAATGGACGCGGTGACTGAAAGGGTTAATTACGTATTCCATAACATTGTAACATTTACATTTACGAGAGCATTGAACAGTAATTTATACCTATTTATATTTATTTATATGTATGTACCTTCACTTGTGAGGTAGTAAATAAAACAATTCTTTTGTTGTTTTTAATTTTTATTTTTTGTTTCACACAATAAACTAGCGTCAGGAAATACTTAAATAATGCATCAAAACTTTTGAGAGTAATAAAATTACTTGTATTACAAAAATATTTTGATAAAAAAATAGGACAAAAGGAATTGAAGAATTTTTAGTTTGAAGGTTACTGTCCTTTGCAAAAAACTTTTTTACAAACTCTTGGTCTTGATACAGATCTGAGTCAGGCAGTTTTCTTCTTCTTTCTTTCTTCTCTAAGAACTTCGCCACCGATGGCCTTGGGTCGAAAAAAGCAGTCCCAATTCCGTGGAGAACGATGCGCATTCTAGAGTTGAGAACTTCCCGTGACAGGCCAGATTGTTTGTTTCATTTTAAGGTCGTGTGTACTGACACTCCCCATTCAGGACCTGCACTGTGTGGTGTCAGAGAAATGTACGACTGCACCAACTTCCTAAAGATTGAGTGAGGTTGAGACACCTTCAAAAAGTGGTACAACTTTCCAGTTGATGATGTCAAACTAGATGATGCAGGGAGTTTTTAGGTAGCAAACCACTCTACAACGTCATCAGTGAAATCTGACAATTTTTCTTTACCAAACAGGCCTTCAACGTCTACACGAACAGCGTTCACTAGCTCAGTAGGATTTTTAGAATTTAATAATCCCTTAATCTTACTATATATTGCCTTCTGGTCGTCGGGAAGTCGTTGTAAAATAAACTCTTTGCAACTCATTACAACCTCTCTTCTTACTGCCGACCAGGGGTGCTATTCTTGACCGTTCGTAAACAGAGCATTCGCATTTATGATCACATTCTAATATTTAAACTGTATAGTGGAAGCTATGACTGTACATTAGAATGTGCGAATACCAACATGAATTTCTTTTGCAAAGGGTCAAGAATAGAGCCCCAGTCTCGCTTTGTTGAAACGAATTGGTTTACTTGGCGTCTTCTAGGAGGATCTTCAACATCTGATTCATTTGTATGAAGTTCTCTAGGGCCTTCTTTTTCAAACTTTTCTTCATATCCACCAGGATAAAAGTCTTCTTCCATCAAAGAAAATGATTCGACAAATATTGTTTTAGATACTTCAATATCAGGGATTGTGACGAATGACTTCTGACAGTCCTTTTGCAGTTTTTTCCATCCGTTTTAAAATATCCAGCATAAGGCTGGTAAGTCGCTGTTGTTCGCCACCTGTCTCCCACAAACGTAAAAACCCACGTACTGTTGCTTTTTCAACTTTTGTGGATTGAGTGTTTTCTAGGACATTACTCCAATGTTTTTGCATCAATGAGAGGTCGTTCCAAACTGCTTTTGCTAAGTTGTTGAGGTGTTCTACGAACCGCACATCAAAGTGGGCTGGTAAGCGGTAGACAGTTTGCTTGGTCGACTCCACCAGTTTTTCTAGTTCCTCAAAACGTAAAGCTAATGCTCTATAAAAAGTTCCCACGGCTTTTAAGTTTATCTTCCAGTGCTGAACTTCAATGACTGCTGATTCCAAGTCTGACATGGCTAGGTCAGGTCGATGAGTCACACACCAAATACAAAGCAAGTCTCTTCCTAAGTACTCTTGCATACGAACCCATAGGCCACTGTATTTCCCTGTATTAGCACTTTCTCCATCTGTAGTCAATCCTGTCAACTTTTTTTTTGCTGTGCCACCAAGGTCCAAATTTTCCAATACAATCTTGACTGATTCCATTCGACCTTCTGCCCCTCGCAGACTCGATTTGCTTTCACCTAAAAACACAGATTTCATCTCGTTATCTTCTGAAATGAACCGAACAGTGATGAACTTGTTATCAACTCCGTATTTTTCAACGGAGCCATCAACCTGAATGGCAAAACATTCTGAATTTTTCAACTGTGTGACCACATTTTCCATTATTACTTCCCCTACAACATCAAGCATCTCGCGATACATTACAGGGTTTCTGTACTGCAATAAAGCTGGAGAAGGATTGAGAGGAGAAAACTCGGATTCCAAACCATTGTCTTTGTAAGATGAAATTTGGGTGTCGGCGTGAATCTTGGTTAATGATCGTGACGGCCAAGAATGAGCAGAAAGAGTCATTGTACGACTGTCATTATACACATCCAATGCTAGTTCAGTTAGTAGCTTTACTTTCTCTGCAGTGTAAGACTTGAGGGTTTTAACCCAAGGGTGCATATCAGATTGTGCCATCCACTTTGCTTCCATTTCATTGAGGTTGACAGCTGCTTTGTGAGCTTTGCTGCTAAAATGGTCGACAATTCTTTCCGATTCCTTCATTCCGTCACATGGGTAAAGTACCATTTTTTGAAAATTTGAGTGCTCCTTGAATATGTTTAGAGCAAATTTCACATTTTACACCAGAACGCTTGTTTCCTAGTTTTACTTTTGCAAGAAAGTCATAAGTTTTTCAACAGCCAAGACGAATCTAACTCGTTACCTTTATACCATTCAACACACTTATCTTTTTGTTGTGATTCTTTGTCTTGACTCTTAGGCATGGCGTTACCATAATTGAACGCTTCTATCTCTTGAAATTCAATTTGTTTATTTGAACTACTGCAACCTGGTTGATTATTGTCACTTAAAGTATTGATTGGACTTGCAGTTTCATCTTCTTCGCTTTTTTGATCGGTTTTTGAGCGTTTTTCTGATCCAAGACTAAAGAAATCCCGTATATTTGTTGTTCTCTTTGCCATGGCGTATGGTCGAATTGTTACGAAGTTAAGTCATCAAAGTCATACACCTGAAATAAAGAAAATGAAATAGAACTTGGCGTAGGTTTGGTTTTAAAAGTAAATTGCTACCTATATCTAAAAGTAGTGCATAGGCGGAGTTAGGACTAATTATTCCAAGATTTCCCTTTTGTTGAAAATCAAAATTATTCGTGATATTCACCAATACAGAGCCTGAGACAAGATGAACATGAAACACTGATTAATTTACTACTAACCAAATCATAAAAATCATCATTGATACATTTATCGGCACTACTAAATTCTTAACAGAATTTTGAAATCCACTTACCGTACAGGACGTGACGTAGAGTTTGTAGCTATTTCCTATCCTACCCAAAACAACAATGGAACCCTCACTTCAGATCAACTTATCAACTCACTACTACGTTACACAGATAGTTAAAATTGCAAAAAAACAATCACTCTTGCCACTTTTGGTGCATTTGATAAAATAAACTGACAAAACGTACACTAGTACAGTACAGTTAAAGTTATGTCACACCGATGCACTCATTCGGAACTACGAACTACGAGTAAAACAAACAAACAACATGCCCATTGGCATTGATTGTGGTCGGTGTCCGCTGTCGGGGTGAGGAAGGGAGGGGACGAGGGGTGATTCAAGTAGTAACATGAAAATCAGCACAGACCGCGTCGCTCTCTTCCGCACACACGCACGCGTACTTCCTGCTGCCTATCTGCCAACCAGCTCCCCGCCTCAGTCTCTCTCTCTCCCCGACTCATTTTAATTCAGAAATCGCAGTTTCATTGTTACTCGCTTGTTTACTTAACGGAAACTGAGAATATTTTAAAATATTTACTCAATGTTATATTTAAAATACTTTTAAAATTTCGATAAATATAAAATGTGAATTATTAAAAAATATAAATTTGCCGGCACCATCCATAGCCACTGGGCGACAAAATCTCAGCACTGGGCGACACAAGTGTCGCCCAGTTAACATGTTATTTTATGCCCTGCGTACAATGGATGTACAATGGACGTAGAATATGGATGTTCAGGACGTCCAATGGATGTTCAGAATTAGTCCAATTTACATTCAATGGACATCCAATGAACGTCCAGGACACTACTATGGACGTAAAATTAAAGTCCAGAAAACGTCCAATGGATGTACATTGTGCCAATTATGGACGTCCAATGGATATACTTTGAGCGTATTTTGGGTGTCCATTGGACGTACAATTAAAGTCCAGAAGGCGTCCAATGGATATACATTGTACGTATTTTGGAAGTACAATTAAAGTCCAGAAAACGTCCAATGGATGTACATTGTGCGTATTTTGGACGTCCAATGGATATACTTGACCCTGAATAAATTATATTTCATCTCAGAAAGCTGACATTTGATTGTAAATAGAATCCAACATTCTTTAGTATTCTGGGCCTCAACTGAAATGTTTACGAGCATGATAATATTATATAATTTAAATATTTTTTAAGTAATTTTTTGTAAAGTATTTTTTTTTCTTGCACATATCGAAATAGACTTCCTTTCATTCGCTCTCCTCAACCATTTCATTATTGCATCCTCTATTTCTTTTTTGTTAGTTTTGTTATTCGTTTGTTCTGCAGCACCTGTAAAAATATATTTAATAATAATCAACAATATATATTTTGTGTCATTTACTGAGTAGGAGGTCAGCCATTTTCAAATCCTTAAAAGATTTTTTCATTTTCCTTCCATGGTAACGATACATGGTTGCAAGGTGGTTGCTTATGAGACGAGATAAACACCGTTGAATTCATATGTGTCTTCTCCTCCAGTTGTTGACATCTCATTCGACTGAAAAATGAATTATCAACATGAAGGAATTGCTTCAAAGAGTAGATACGGCAGCTCTGAAATTGCAAGACTCACCCAAATGAATCTCAAAAGTAGCCAAATCTTCAGGGTTCTCTATGGGACCAAATTGGGTAAAAATGGAATTAGGTCCATCTGATGTCATCTGCTCTCCGATACTAATGTTGTCGAGTTTTTTGCTCATGTCCGTCAGAACATTGGCAATGAAATAATACTGCTTCATTACTTTCTTCATAGCCTCATCTGTAAAATACATAAAAATTGAGATAAAAATTAAAAATTGAGGACAGATAGTCCACTGCTAACACTATCTCTTGCAGAACACAGTTAGGCACATTGATGACTTTCATTATCATAGTTGAATAACACCTGTTTTTTGCTTTTTTGCTCACTTGACATTATGACTTCACCACAATTGCTCATCTGAACAGATATTGAAAGTCCCAAATGCTATTAAGAAAATATTCAATGGCATATCAGCAAAAGTTGAAATATAAAAATACTCACCGACTGTTTGAAAATTTCCATTTTTGTGAATAGGGCAGCACATTCAGTTCTCCTTATCTAAAAAAAAAGTCATGAGTATGAGGTGTACCTAGTATTTTTAGAAATAATGGTGACTAGAGAATAAAGTGAACTATAAATAATGATAGGTTATCAAAATTTTCATGCAGTATTAAAAATTCAAAAGGAAAGTTTTACCAAGTTTTATACTCATGACTACGTGGAAAATTAATTATTCACCTTCATTGATTTCACTACTAACAGGAGTAATCAATTCAGTTGTTATTGTGGGCTTGAATGGGGGTAATCCGCCATTTGATCTGTTTATTTCAGTATTGACAAGAGGCATATGACATAGATCCAATCCCTTTTTAGCTGCAGGCTTAAATGGGGGAGGTGGGGGTAGTTTTTCAATTACTTCATCATCGGCCTCACATTCTTCTGAAGAAGAAAATGCATCCTTCTTCTTTCTATATTTCCTTGATTTGGGATCGTCATCGTTCAAATCACTACTGTATTCTGCCACTTTTGTTTTATTCCTTGCTTCCAAATAAGTATCTGAAAATATTGAAATATTGTTGGTCAAATGGCAAATTTTTAGGCAGCGAGTCAAATATATGCACCAAATTGAATCCATGATCTCATTAATAAATATATTCTTCAATATTATTTTGTTTAACCAGTACGATAACTAAAGAATGAAAATTTACTGGAAATTTGTGTATCTGCTGAACCAATTGTTTTTGAGATATTCAGTTGTTGATTGAAACGTTGAAAGATATACAATTCAATTGAATTTATTCTACTCATTACAAAAAAAATAATTTGAAATTAATTAACCAAGTTTCCTTCAACCGTTCAACCTTCAAACAAACACTCAAGAAAATCTACTTTGATAGTATAGAGATTGGAAAAATATTTTAACATAAATGTTTTCCAGTTTCCAATATAGAGGTTTCAAAATAGGTATACCATGTATAAAATAATTCATAAAAAATTCCATGTATATATATATATATATATATATATATATATATATATATATATATATATATATATATATATATATATATATAATGAAAAGTAACCTGTGACATCTACACCCAAAGTATAATGAAAATCACTTACCAAAAGTTCCATTACGGAATATTGAAATTCTGTGGCTAGGCCAGCATGTGTTAACTTCATCATAGTTGCGAATTGAAATCATGACTTTTTCTCCAGTGTAGGGTGGCCAGTAGCACATATTCCCAACTAGCCAATTGGTTGGTACAGGCTCCACAGTATTCTCATCTGAGAATTTCACCACGGTCCAAGTATTTTTGTTCATATTTCTGTTGAAAAAAATTAAAAAATGTCCAGAAGAAATATTATTCTGCCAAGTTTCCGCTAGTTAATAGTTATATGCACGCTAGAAATATATACTAAGTGAACAATAATGGAAAAAGGTTTTGATTATATATCAATGGTAAATACATGAATGAATAAATCTATTTAAATTAAAAAATTCTGATGCTGAATAAGTACATAAAGTTAACCTGCATGTCATTTAGTTTGCCAGAGGCTACTGGCACGAGCTTGTGACTATCATGCTAATTCATAGAAGACAAATGTATTATTAAATTATTATACAATTATGAGAAAAGGAGAGCGGGAGAGAGATATACTTTATTGTCCAAAGATGTGTCCTCATTGACAAATCTTGATTCTCAGTATTGAACTAAGTATAAAAAATATGGCATGAGTTAAAAGTGTCAACAAATGATTCTAAAAATATATCCATCAATATACAGTCAAATAAATGATTACAATTTACATAAAAGATAATCAGTACTAAGCCTATACATATAAATCTGCCAACGCTTGTCATTAATAACTCGTTACCACTATAATATGGTTTATCCAACAGTAGGTGAAAAATAAAACAATGGTAACTCCAACAAGTCTAAAAAATACGAGTTACGTGGTCACCGTTCCCACAGCCCGGTCACTCACTCTGCTGACCCAGCAGCATCATCCCAGGAATCCTAATCTACACTTGTACGACAACTTGTTAACTTGCAATTCAAATCCATGTATTCTTTTCATTCTTTTGTCTGCTCTCTTGTGAGATAGTCGTTCATTTTGTAAAATAAATATTTTTAAAAAGGCGTTTCCTTGTTCGAGTTATTTAATTGGCGCAGTCAGTAGGATTTGTGCAGCGCGAAGAAGAAAATTTGCGTCGTGGAGTTTCAACCCCTTCAGCACAAATTCAACAAACACTTCAAGGACCGACCCGAACGAGCGGACGACGAGACGATCCACCTCCAGGAGAACTACAGGGAAACAACGGAGAGGAAACTGGAAACTGCAGACCCGAATACTCGTACTGTAAGTGCCAAATACTTCCTTCTCGCCTTTCCGAACCCTCTGTTTAAGGAATTCGGTAAAGATAATTAGAATCGCAGTCTATTCGAGACAATTAATTTGGGATTTTTTTCTCTCTCAATCAATAAAATAATAATTTAATGACAGATATCGAAGATATTTCAACAAGATTAGGTACATTATCATTTCAAAATAATCTAGTAATTTTGACACTATCGAATCAAATCCAAATTTTTCAACGATGGTTCCACCAGTAGATCAACCTCAAGCTCGAGTAGTAGATTGGAATTTATTCAATTCTAGAATCAGTAAGTTGAAACAATTTGATGGTGATAGCAACGCATTGAATAGATTTATCGATAGATGTGACAAATTAGTAAATAAATATAGAACCTATAACAATGTTGAACTCGATAATCATATTCTCGAGTGTATTCAAGAAAAATTAATAGGTAAAGCCGAGTATATGGTAGGAAACAGAGCCGAACTCAATACTTGGGATACTCTGAAAGCCGCGTTACAACAATGTTTTTCCGATAGGAAAGATTTAAACTGTTTAGTTCAAGAACTCACTAGAAATAGGCCCTATAGAGGGGAAGATCTTACTTCTTTTGGTACAAGATTACAATTATTGAGAAATAGTGTTGTACAAAGAGTAAGCAATGACCCAAATCTCAGTCAAGGTGAAAAATTGTGCCAAATAACTCATTATCACAAAGTTGCCCTAAGTACATTCATTGCAGGCTGTTCAGATACACTTAGAAATAATATGCATCTTGAGAAACCTGCTTCATCAGAAGATGCGATAGCATATGTAAACGAATTCGAGAATTTTAGGAAAATGTATGGTTTACTTGATGATTACAAACCCAAATTCAATGTTTCCAATCGTCAATACCTCAACACCAACATTTCAAAATCCCAAAGACCATTAAATCCGAACGAAAACACACCCATGTCAAATTTTTACCCAAGAAACGACCAAAAAGTTTTTATTTCTAATTTTCAACGACGCCCAACTGGCCCAATCAACCAATCAATATCCAACCCAAACAACTTCCACCTCAAAGATACCCCACAAATCGCGAAGTGTTTGGACCTCCCCAAAATGTTTTCAAACCAAAAAATATTCCTTCAAACCAATTACCAAAACCCCAACCAATGTCAACCACGTCAAGAAATCCAACAAGAATATCTCAAAGACCTTTTTCCCAACAAACTAACTTCAAACACCCAAATAATTATCAAAATTCACAAAATTTTTTTACATCAAACCAAAGACCAAATTTTGTGTCCGAGGAACTCTTTTCAAACGAATACGAGGACTATAACGAGACTAACCAAGAGTTATTCGAAAATCAATACTCGACAGATGAAAACTATTATACAGATCATATCGCGTATTCTCACAACCAACAAAACTTTCAAAACGAGAACCACCAAGACATCGACGAACCTGTAAATTTTCAATCAATGAATCAACCAGAATGCCCACCCTAACCGAAATCCATTTATTCTGTAGTAATGCCTTGCCTCACGTCGAACTAAAGTATAAAAACAGAATAATAAATCTATTAATTGATACGGGAAGCTCGAGATCGATTATTAAACCATCGATTGTCGAAAAATTTTACCCACACAAAATTTACCACTCGAATACAATTATCAAAACAGCAGTAGGGAGTCAAAAAGTAAGATATCAAGCTCTATTACCAGCATTCTCCGAATTCAACACCAACTATGAAATAAACTTCATAGTTACTATTCGATTTTCACGAATTTTTTGACGGAGTTTCAGGACAGTCAGATTCGATAAATATGAATCTCAATATTGATCTTTTGAATAAAAGATTAGTAGGGAACCACGTAGAAATACCTTTCAAATTCAGAAAATCCACAGATACTTGTTTTTCTTTTTCTGTTAATCCACAAGAAAGAATAATTAAGTATCTGCCCGTTTCTATAGCCGACGGCGAAGTTGTGGAAGGTACCCTAAATGATCTTTATATTCCACAAATTTTGACTGTTTCTAAAAACGGATATGCCCTTATGGAAGTTCAGAACCCCACCGATCAAACAATTTCAGTTAAATTGAAAGAACCACTTCCAGTACAGAATTTTGAACAATCAACATTCGAAATATACTATTTTGAAACCTTTGAAAATATGCCGAGAGACTCACAAAAAAATACAAATGAAATTAACATAAACGACTTGATAAGGACGGACCATATGAACACCGAAGAAAAACAAGCTATCAGGAAATTATGTAAAGAATTTTCAGATATATTTTTCAAACCCGGAGACGAACCCACATTTACATCAAAAATTAAACACGAAATCAAAACAACCGATGAAATTCCTGTTCATAGCAAATCGTACCGGTACCCACATATTCATAAAAAAGAAGTCCAACGCCAAATAAATGATATGCTTGAAAAAAATATAATTAGGCCAAGTTCTTGTCCATGGTGTTCGCCCATCTGGATAGTCCCCAAAAAACTGGATTCTTTCGGAAAGCCAAAATGGCGAGTGGTAGTTGATTACCGGAAAATCAATGACAAAACGATCAGCGATCGATACCCACTCCCAAATATTAATGACATATTAGATAAACTAGGTAGAGCACAATATTTTTCCATCCTCGATTTGGCGAGTAGTTTTCATCAAATCGAAATGGCTCAAAATTCTATAGAAAAAACGGCTTTTAATACCAAGCACGGACACTACGAGTTTGTACGCATGCCCTACGGATTGAAAAATGCTCCATCGAGTCTTCAGAGAGTTCTTGACGAAGTCCTGAAAGACTTACAAAATAAAGTATGTATGGTATATATGGATGATATAATAATTTTCAGCACGGGACTTCAAGAACACATACAAAACCTTAAACTTGTTTTTTCCAAATTACGCGAAGCACGCTTCAAAACTCAACTTGATAAAACAGAATTTCTACGAAAAGAAGTGGAATTTCTAGGCCATATCATCACCCCCGAAGGCATAAAGCCAAATCCAAAAAAAATCAAAGCTGTTCAGAATTTTCCGATCCCTAGAGAGAAATGAAATCATTTTTAGGTCCATTAGGATATTATCGAAAATTTATGAACAACTTTGCCAAACTTACAAAACCCCAGACGAACTGCTTAAAAAAGAATGCCGAAGTAGAACATACTAGAGAATTCATCAATTGCTTCAATACTTGTAAATCGATATTAACATCCGAACCTGTTCTTGCATAGCCAGACTTCGAAAAACCATTTCAAGTTACCACCGATGCCTCTAATTATGCCATTGGATCCATTTTGTCACAAAAAGGTCACCCAATTTGTTATGCCTCTCGATCCACCTGAAATAAATTATTCAACCATTGAGAAAGAGCTTCTTGCTATCGTTTGGAGTTGTAAGTATTTCAGACCCTACCTTTTCGGAAAACGATTCGAAATTTTCACCGATCACAAGCCCCTTCAATGGCTTTTCTCATTAAAAGAACCGAATTCTAGGCTTGTGCGATGGCGTTTGAAATTGGAAGAATTCGACTATGTTATAAAGTATAAAAAAGGACTCTCTAATAAAGCAGCCGATGCCCTTTCCAGAATACCCATTAATGTTGATTTGAACGCACTAGAAACCCTCTCAGTCGAAAACAACCCTGGTGAATCAAATGAAATCATTGGTGATTTCCTCAACAATCCCAGCGATCTTCCTGTTTTAACAACGACCTTTTGAACGAAATTTTAGAACCCATCAAGCCAGAAAAACGAATCAATATACTATCTGATATCCAAATTGTTCCTCCAAAACCAGCGGAAAACAATGCCCCCTCAGATTTAGAAACTGTTCATACCTCTCTCGAGGAACCTATTTTCAAAATCCCAATTTCAGAAAGATCAGTTAATACATATAAAAATCAAATTATCGTTGCAGTCGGCGATATCGAAAATATTCAATGCAGAGTAGAAAAAGTTTTCGACAATTTCCGTACTTATGTAACCATTTCATCCAGAAACATGACACAGAACATCATCAAACTTCTCAAAGAATTCATTGACCCGAAACAAACATTTGCATTTCATTTCAAAAATCCTGCAGTATCACAAATTTTCAGTACAACCATCCAAAATTTATTTAAAAATTCTTCTTTCAAAATTGTTCATTGCCCAACCTTCCTGACAGATATAGAAACTCTTAACGAACAAAAAGAAAAACTTGAGATGTACCATACCACAAAAACTTGTCACAGAGGTATAAATGAAATGAAACTATCTCTTAGTTCACGATTTTATTGGCCAAAGATGTCAGACGATATACAAAACTTCACCAATAATTGCGAGACTTGCCAAAAAAATAAATATGACAGAAAACCACCTGTCATTAAATTTAATTTAACACCTACAACTTCGAAACCATTCGAACACATTCACATAGATTCTTTCCAAATTTGGAAAGAAACCTTCACGACAATTATTGACACATTCTCTCGCTATGGTCAAGCATATCCACTCAAATCATTAACAGGAGTATTAGTACTGGAAAACCTTATCAATTTCATCTCTCATCATGGCCTACCACTGAAAATTACCACGGATAGGGGTACCGAATTAAAAAATAAAGATCTAGAGAATTTTTGTAAAATTTATAACATCGAACTACACTACACGACATCGAAAAATAGTAATTCAAACTCTCCAGTCGAGAGATTTCACTCTACTTTGATCGAACACTATAGATGTTTGGAAGAGGAAGGAAAAAATTTCACCCCAGAACAGTTAATGAAAAGAGCAGTTCTAGGATATAACAACTCGATACATAATGTCACTAAATTCACACCTTTCGAAATTATCAAAGGTCATATAAATACTAACAATCCATCTGACCTTGATGACCATATCATAGTATCTGATTACGTTCAAAAACACAAAGAGAACGCTCAAAAACTATACGAAGTAATAAAAAAATTTCACGATGAACAAATTGCATACGTAAGAACAAAAGCGCGTAATAAAGATCGACCTAAATTCAAAAAGACAAAAATACTCAAAGAAACCGACATAAAGCTGAAAACGAACAAAGGTACTAATCACAAAACAATTGCCAGAAAACCAAAAATTACAAAAACACCTTTGTTACAGAAACACAACGATTATGCAGACATATACACCGATCCTATACCTTCTACTTCACGTACTCCAAGTACAAAGCAGTGAAGGAGACATCCAAACCACCCCTTTAACCAACCCCATTCTTCCTATCCAACTAGGAAACTCAAAAATAATATACACTAAACATACATTTTTTCATTTTATAGAACTAAGTCCTATAATAACCCAATTGAACAATCTAGACGACTATTTCGAATTGATAAAAAATACTTTCGGGAAAGGAGAAATAAATAACCCAATTTCCTACCACGGATTGGCAAATAGCTTATTAACCAGAAGTGAATATCTTATTCAAACAACAAAAAACAAATTCGAAAACCTCCAGCCTCATATTCGAACTAAAAGAGGCCTGATCAATGGTATTGGTAAAATTGAAAATTGGTTATTTGGAACACTTGATGCCGACGACGGAAAAAGATACGACGAAAGCATATCACTATTAGAACGAAACCAAGAAAAATGAACTCAACATGCAAATTTCCCTATCGAAAAAACTCATTTCTCACTACAATAAAACCATAAATACCCTCAATTCGAATCAAGAAAATCTGAAAAACAGCTTGATGATATCCCAAGAAACAACTCAGAAAACTATTAAGGATCTGATGAGATATATTACCTTTCAAGGAATACTTTCACAAATCAATCTTGATTGCCAAAATATTATCACTTTTATCGATAATTTGAAAGACGCCATAACATTCGCGAAATTGAATGCCTTACATAATTCCATAATATCAAGCTCAGAACTGAAAGAAATGATCGATTACTTGACGAACATGTACACTGATTCGAATATACCAAAATTCAATAATATGTTGACATATTATCAATTTTTTGGTACACAAGTAACATTCTCAAATAACAGACTGATTTTTGCGATTCATGTCCCGATTATTAGAAACGAAGTTCCTAAATTTTTCCACCTATATCCTATCATTCACAACCGATATACCTTTGTTCCTAAATACCCATATTTGGCACGAGGCAACAAGAAAATCCAGTTCGAATCGAGCCCATGTCCTGTATTGGAAGAAACGTACTTCTGCACCGAAGATCTTTATCCAAAAGACCACTGCACGATCCATCTGATTGAAGGAAATTCCACTGACGATTGCTATCCCATCCAGATCAAGTTAGCGGAGTCAATAATCGAACAAGTCACTCGAGAAGAAGTGTTGATAATTCCAGTCCAGAACGAAAAAGTATTTTCGAAATGCAAAACCGACCGGCATTTCGAAATAAACGTACCCACCCTAGTCAAGATTCCAGAGACCTGCGAAATTCATCTCCAAAATAAAATTTTCGTCAACGACATAAAAATACTACAAGGCAAACCGCTAATTTTGCCCATATTCCCAATCGAAGAAAAGGAAACTTTACGAATGTACGAAACACCAAACTTCACCAAACTGAATGTTGACGAAATATATGAAATCAACAATATAGCGGATCGACTGACTCCGATCAACAAATCGAAGAACCCCAAAAACAACATCAACATTTTTGACCTGCTTATTGGGACCTTAGCCCTATTATTTGTTCTAATAATTTCAATGAAGAAGACGAACTGGAGAAAAATAATACCATGCCGAAAAATCCGTTCGAAAATTACCCAAAACGAAGAAAGTACGAACGAAACAGAAATGGTTCCAACCCGCCAAAATAATTCCATTATTTTTTCGGCCTAAGGAGGGAGGAGTTACGTGGTCACCGTTCCCACAGCCCGGTCACTCACTCTGCTGACCCAGCAGCATCATCCCAGGAATCCTAATCTACACTTGTACGACAACTTGTTAACTTGCAATTCAAATCCATGTATTATTTTCATTCTTTTTTCTGCTCTCTTGTGGGATAGTCGTTCATTTTGTAAAATAAATATTTTTAAAAAGGCGTTTCCTTTGTTCGAGTTATTTAATTTACGTCACCAGTTAAGAAGAAATAAAAGCATTACCAAGAAATAGTCCCAAAATTACACATCAACATTTTACAATACACAATCAAAATCTACTATCGCTATTCATTATTATTGCCATGGTATAAATGCAAATACTTCTGTCCATAGCACATAGGAAGGCAAAGTTGTAATTTGAAAAAATATATTTGGGAAATTCATTGTAAATGCAGTGAAGGAATAATAACACTCTTATCTTCAAATGGCAGTTTCATACATTTGTGAGCAATATCGCTTATTCTCCACACTTGAAGTGCACTCCTATCATCATTTGAAGCTGAATAGATTCCTTATTTTGAGGATTCACACGGTGAAGTGTAAAAGTTAGTTAATTTCAAACATTTCTCTGCCAGAATCATTACTTGTGAGTTGACACTATTGAGAACTACAATATTTCTTACAATAACAATACTCTTATCTAGAAGGCAACAACAGTTATTGGGTTCAGAAACACCCAGCAAAAAGTTTTTCAGTTTGATTTTTCTGACTTGTTTAAAGATGTTCAAGCCTAGTAATAGTGGGCCACTAAAATGTTCAGTTTGTGGATTCATACTTATATCATTCTCAATATCAGAGGCAATATTTAATAGGGATCTCTCATTCAGCCGGCATATAATCTGCTGTAATGGCTTTTCACTTTTTATTATTAGTTTTTGAAGGTCTGCATGAAATTTTCAAAAGGGAAAGCGCTAAAATTATCTAGGATTCCAAAATTTGCAACGTCATCACAAATATGCAGCAAGTTGTGTACATTATGTGAAACTTGTTGTTTGCCATACAAAATAGTAAAGGTTTCTACAAAATATTTTAATAAAGAATTGGCATATTCAATGTTTTCTTCATATTTTGACGTTGACAGAAGACTCAAAGCAACATTTATATGTCAGGGTCTATTGGATTTTTCAAAACTACCGGACCTGTATAAAACAAAAACAATCGAAACTCAGTTGCTTTCCAACGTTTTGCCTCTTTCAAAGCTCGTGACTCACGACAAAACTCATAAGGTATGTGGGAAATCAACCTAATAAGAGAATCAGAAATGTTTGATATTTGTCTAAAAGAAAATTTGTTAGGAGGTTTTCCATTTAGCCAGAGATTCACTAAGGTAAACATACCAGTAATTGACACCTTTAGAGTGAAAATCTCACAATAAATCAAACAGTGTCATTATTTGATAATCTAAAAAAATGGGACCTGTTCAAGACTGTTGTTCAAGGTGTAGGGAAAAATGTCCGAAGGAAAAGAAATCGAAAATTGAAAGTATTTTTTTATCGTATTGAAAAAAGTCAATTTTTTGTTAGTAGTTATTGACAGGGTGACTGAAGCAAAATTCCAGTTATTGACATACCAGTGTTTGACATGGTAATGTCACTAGATTTTCAGTTATACTTTCAACAATATGAAAAAAAAAACTCAAGGTTCAGAGATGCATTAATTTTATTTGATTTTTTCAAGCTTCAAAAATATCTACTGGACTCATGAACTGATATTTTAATCTATCTGCTGTTGTCACAATATCAGTTTTAGGTAATTTTCCCAAGATATCCTTTCTTCCAATCATTGAGATATCATTCTCATCAGTTCTGAAGATAGTTTTCATATCATTGGAACTCTTGAGGGACATTACTTCAAGTTCATTTTCATTTTCTAGTATGTTCTGGACGACACAGACATAACGATAGTAAATAGATTTTCGCTTCCCCCCTGCAAATTTAACAAGTAAGTAGTCGCCCACACTTATCTTGTCAACAGAGTTCATTTCACAAAAGCTCGATTCTAATTCCTCAAATTTTTCGACATCGTCCAAACTATCGTCACTTTCTTGCCACTCTTCCTCCGAGCTTTCTGGAAAATTGTTCTTTCTTTTTCCATTAATTTCTCAGCTTTTTTCTTTTCTCGAATCTCTGCTCTTTGCCGTTTCTCTTCGAGTTTTTTCATCTTTTCCAATTCTTTATTTTTATGGTACTTTTCCAAGCCTCGGAGGTTATCACCGATGGAATATTTTCTTTACTCTTCCTTTTCTTTGTTTTTGTAGTGGTATCTGGCCAGAATAACGCTCTTTTAAAGGGTGATGGCACATCCAGAGGCAAGGCACACGATTCCGGTTCCTTCACACCTACAGGTATGAAATTCATAGGACTGTCAAACTCCTTTGATGTCCCAGGTCTTGGTGATGTGTGAAGTAGATTTTTTCTTGTCTGGCTTGCCGGTTTTTCAGTCTCCTTTCGACTGGTTCCTTCTGTTTCAATGGTGCTACTATTGGATTATTGGATGATTTGCATGAATACACTCATTTTCTTTATTTTCTAGATGTCTTTGTTTGTCTTTTTCATATTCTCTTGCTCCCAGTTCAAATGTTTGTTTCCATATTTGATATAATGAGGTATCTTCCAGGGCACCTTCCCACTCATTATTTCTGGCATAATTATTCTTGAAATCCGTGAGTTTTTGTATTCCTATTTTTTCTTGGAGTTCTTCAAGGAACATTCCAATTTTTTTTCATGTGGTTTTGAGGTGTAGGGGCACTGGCCTTAGAATTTTTTTCACATCGAAAGGACATAGACCACTTGCTCTGAATGCATTCTGAACTATTTCTTCATATATAAATGTTAGCGCAGTTCTGAGAACAGGAGCAAAATGCTGTTTTTTCATTTTATTTTCGGAGTTGTCGATTCTCCACTTCTGTACTGCTTTTTTCCACTCACCTTTCAGCGGTCTAAATACACCAACATCCATAGGTTGCAGAATATGTGTTGAGTTGGGGAATAACGCGATTAGTTCTATTCCATTTTGACTACAGAATGTTGAGAGGTGCAAGGTCATATGAGAAACATGCCCATCGACGAAAAATAAAACTGGTCGTTCAATATTTTCTTGATCAAGCCAAGGAACGAATATATTGGTTATGTATTCGTAAAACGTTGGACCACACATCCATCCATTTTCTGAGGTACCAATCGCCCATTCTTTCGGAATACTTGAGGAGATGTAGCCTGGGATTCGTACATAGTTGAATACAACCATTGGTGGAGCAATTTTACCAGCAGCATTGGCGGTTATCAAGACAGTGAGATTTTCCTTCTCGTCGCCCCCTACAGTGTCGACATTTTTTTCTCCTTTTTTCGTCAGAACTTTATCTCCTTTTGGTTGTAGAAAGAAAGCTGTTTCATCAGCGTTGAACACCCGATTTGGTTGCTTAGTGATATCAAGAATACATTTTGATATCAAGTAATTCTTTATTTCTTCGAACCAGGTACGAATTTGTTGCTCAGTGACACTCTCTCTAGCCACCGTTAAATTCTGACTGATCCTTTCAGAAATTTCTGGATGCCTTTTCAGAAATCCCTTGTACCATTTCATACCAGGCCTGCCATTACTGAATTTATTTTCTCTATTGGTTTTTTTGATTATGTGTTCCACGCTATCAAGAAGTTGAACTTTAGAAAGAAGATAATGAATTTTCGATAGCTCTAAAATCCATTGGACCAAAATGTTCTCCTCATCTTTTGTGAGAGTTGGCTGGGGGCCCATGGTGCACTCTATGGGACATTTTCCCTTCACTTCATATAATAGAGTTATTCGAGGAATATTGAATTCTCGCGCAGCTGCAGCAACCGACAAACCTCGCTCAACTGCCTTCAAAGCTGCGACCATTTGGTCTTGACTGTAGCATTTTTTGGGAGCCATTTTGATAGGAGATAATCCTGAAAATACCAGAGGTCCAGTAATTGACACATGGAGTCCTAATTTCGACACCCCCTGTCAAACACTGGTAAACATTACTTTTTAGAAACGAAATTTTTACCGGCAACATCGTAATGAGATGACTAATTCATGGACAGTATTTGCTTCAAAATATTGATGAAACCAGTCGTTGACAGGGGTGTCGATAATAGGTTCAACAACGATTATGGCGATCCAGTAATTGACACCAAACTTAATAATTCCAAGAACGTCAAAGACGTAATTTCTATATCGTGAGAAATGCTTAAACTATTTGTTATGGCACTGGTACGAAAATAATGGTCATAATATCAAAAATAAAATATTGAAAAAAAATTTCAAGTGATACTCACCTTAAGCTTTGCACTTAGGTAGTAGGTCATTCACGGACACGTGTTATCACTTCTGCTCATTAAATCGAAATGAGTGCTTTTTGCAAGACATGAATAGAGCCAGTGCTGCCAAATGATTTGGGGAGGTAGAAACGTAGGGAAATTTGAACCACATACGACTATTTCCCTTATTTTGGCTAACCAAGTTTCAAGTGTCAATAATAGGTCGGGTGTCAATAACTGGTGTGTTTACTTTATAAGCTTTTTAACCACACCTAAACAAACTAGGTGCATGTAGTCCAATGGAAAGTGAGCTATCATATCCAACCCTGGAATTCTTTGTAGAATTGACATTCCAGTATGATGTTCATTTTGTTTCTGAGATCTGAAGTCAGCATCAGAACGTAGTCTCAAATTATGAATTTCAGGAAAACAGGTCCTTTGGTCTGTATATACACCTTCAATTTCACATTTTGAGCAAGAGAAATAGCCTGTATGTCCCGTGGTATATTTTATGAATGATTTTGCTGGAACGTCACAAATGAAACAACTTATTTGGATTCCGTACTTC
Organism: Zygogramma bicolorata; assembly: GCA_032362365.1. Classification (NCBI taxonomy): domain Eukaryota; kingdom Metazoa; phylum Arthropoda; class Insecta; order Coleoptera; family Chrysomelidae; genus Zygogramma; species Zygogramma bicolorata. The sequence continues at coordinate 36,976 of JAVJAQ010005651.1, forward strand.
TTATTTTTTATAATGAGCCCATCTGCAATAAGATTTGTTGCCTCATCAACAAATGCTTCTAAAAAGTCATTTGCATTCGCAGGCTTTTCATTGCCATGGTATATCCCCACAGTTTCAACAATATATCTATTTTTTATCAAACTGCATAGTATTGGATATATTTGGCCTCCCGAACTTTTCGAAATAGGCAAATCGTCAATATTGATGCACACTTATAATACTGATTCATTTTGTAATAAATTTTCAGAATGATTTACGAGTTTTTCCAAACAATTTTTGAATCCAATATGATGATACGTTCCAGGAAGAACCACAGTTGAAATTACTTTACGAGGAGTTTTCAGTAAAGTTCTAGCATTATTCGGTAGTTCAGGAAAACGTGGTTGTGAAAGTTTCAACAAATCATTGATAGCATTATGAGGAACATTATGATGTAATGCCCACTCTGTCAGTTGGGAGGTAAATGAGTCGTTTTGAGAGTCTTCTATTTTGGGGCTGCCAGAAAATTGTTCTATCAAGTTAGGGTCAATGAACTGATCATCAGATTCACTCAAATTTTCTGAACTACTGATGCAACCAACTAGTAGAAGAGGAGAATTCTGAGAACCTAAAGTTGGTGTAATAGCGCTTCAACTGTATAGATGTTATTGAATGTGTGACTGATTTGTGATCAAATTGTGATAGAATCACGACAGAAAAAAATCATTTATGTGTTCAGTGTCCGATATTAGTTCATGTGGAATGCCAATAAACTATTACAAGTGAGTAAAAAACTCAGTACTTGTCAATAAATAGTGATTTGAATGAGACTCTCAGTCATTTACTTACAACAAAAAATACGCTACACTGTTCCACCAACGGTATAGTTGACAGAATAAAATAGAGGAATGACTGAGCTAACAAATGAAGAATTGTTGGGGAAACTTTTGAATGCCATATCTATAGAAGGGCAAAAAATGAAGGGGGAAATAAATGATAATATCAAAAAAAAATGATAAATTAGCACAATTACTGACTGAGCAGAATCAGCAAATTAATGTCCTCAAAACAAAAAACAAAATACTGGAAGAAAAATATCTGACACTGGAAAGAGATTGTAGGAAGAACAACGTCATTATTTTTGGTTTGAATCCAAAAGCATCTAATACCACTCTTACAGCATATGTGGTTGAGAAATTGAATTCTTTATTAGAAATTGATATTCATGAGAACGATCTCAATAACATATATGCTTTGGGTCGTGGCGAAAATGCACCAATAAAAGTTGAGTTTCTTTCTTATCTCAAGAAAAGCTTGATATTCAAGAATGTTCAGAAAAGGAAATGATCCAAAATTTCTGTTATAAACGATATGTGCAAGGAAGATCAAGCGGACTACAAGATTCTACAAGCTCATATGAAGGAAGCCAGAAATCGCAATCTTACAGCAAATATTAGAGGACTGAAACTGCATGTGAATGGAGAAACATTCTCTGCTGACCAATTGAGAGAGGATATATCGACCGCTAGCAAACCTAGTCGAATCATACAAAAACGCGATTCACTTAGTGCTCCATCTTCTCCATTTTCCGAATTTAAAAATCCCGATAATAATTTTGGATACGAAGAAGATATTAGCATACCGGAAAAAAATACATTATCTCACACAAGTCAACTATTTAAAAACAAGAAACCATCAGATACGGAAGGCTCTCTAAGCTCCTCAAGTTCTACCACTCACGAGAGAAGAACCCGACAGAACAGTGCAAAATCGCTCAAGAAATAGCTCAATTCATATATTCCTTTGTCTTTTTGGTCTCATCTCTGCAGTATATTTTGTTTAGTCACTTCAATTCCATCTCATCATAGGTATACCATTGTTTTACTAAAATAAATTAAAAAAAAAAAAAAGGAATTTTACCTTCGCACATGTCAATGTTCGATCATTAGTACCCAGTTTCAATAATTTACATCTGCTTCTCAATGAGCAACCGTATGATGTAATAGGTCTTACTGAGACATGGTTACATCCAGGAATCCCAAATACGGCAATAGATATTGAGGGTTACAGGTTCATAAGGTCTGACCGCCTTGTGAGGAGAGGTGGTGGAACTGGTATATATATAAGGAATAACTTGAAATACAGGGTTATACTAAATGAAACACTGGATTATGTCGAACAATTGTGGATCGAAATAAAGATTGAAATGAAAAGAATAAATATGCCCTGGGAATCGTATATAGGCCACCTAACACCCAATTCGAGGATACTTTAATTGGCATATTCTCTGATTATGACAAAATTATTTGCCTGGGTGATTTTAATATCAATTTATTGGACATAGATTCTCATCTGTCTAGCGAGTTGCTTGGCATCACAGAAACTTTCAACTTAGTTCAAAGAATAAAAAATCCCACCCGCGTATCAAACACCAACATTAACTTTGATGTTGCCAGCACTGATGTTCATGACGCGAATATAGCCGATCATTTCGTCATTTCTTCCTCATTTAAATTAATTCATAGAAATCCTACTTCAAAAAGGTTTTCATATAGAAACTTCAGTCAGATCAATTATAATCAATTTCAAATAGATCTTGAGACCTTACCTTGGGATAACATTTACACTATAGAAACAATAGATGAGAAAATTGATTTCTTAAATAATAATATTCTTTCTTTGGTTGATGTGCATGCTCCGTTAAAAACATCGCAATTTCATGGTTCCAAAAACAAATACACTCCTTGGATAACTGATAATATAAAATATATGCAGAAAATACGCGACAACGCCTTAAGACGATACAGAAGAACTCGGCAGCCCGTTCACTTTGAATACTACAAACAGCTGAGGAACTTTACCTCATCCTCCATAAAAAGAGAAAAAAGCATACCTAGAATTTACCTTTCGAAATTCCAGTAGTAAACAACAGTGGCAAATTTTCAGGAAACTTGATATCTTGAAAGAAAGTCAGATTCAGCTGCCTGATAACCTCAAAAACGTGAATATTCTGAACAATTTTTTCGTCAATGAATCAAAGAATGATCGACTTCCTGAACCTGCAATAATAGAGTACTACTCTAAATTGTTCTAAAAAATTGTTCGTTTCCGTTAACCAGCTGACGAACGTCAACCCTCAGAAGTCGAAACTTGTGCGAGCAATGGATCAACGAGGCCTTACCTTTTAACGTGCGATTACCCAGCACGGTGGCCCGGCGAGGATTCGAACCCCGGCCTTCCGCTTGATAGGCAGATATGCTGGTAGGGTAAAAGATGGTATTGATGATTGGTTAAACTTTTCTCATGTTACTGATGATAATGTTTTGTCCATAATCAAAAACATAAAAACCAAATCATTTGGGTTCGATAATATTAATATAAATTTACTACTGCCCTGTTGTCCTTATATAATTACTTATGTTACCCATATATTGGATGAATGTTTGGACAAATCTTACTTTCCTAAAGTCTGGAAGCACGCTCTAGTCCTTCCAATACCCAAAGTTAAACAGCCAATAGATATCAGACACTTACGGAGTATCAGCATACTACCAACTTTGTCGAAGGTTCTTGAGAAAACACTTGAATTGCAAATAAGAAAACATCTACATAAAAATAGTATTATTCCAATGTACCAATCAGGTTTTAGATCAGGATACAGTTGTTCGTCTGCCCTCTCGGCTATTTCTGACGATATTATCAAATCACTAGATAAGAATGAAATGAGTGCCCTGATCTTACTTGATTTTTCAAGAGCCTTTGATACTCTAAGTCATGATATCCTGATTTCTATTTTACATTTCATTGGCTTTGATTATTCTGCTTGCTCTATCCTAAAGTCGTATTTGTTCGACAGATCTCAGCAAGTTAAGCTCGACCATTCCATTTCTGATTCATTGGAGCTCTGCCAAGGAGTTCCTCAAGGAAGTATTTTGGGTCCACTCTTATATATTATTTATACCAGCAATTTCTGTTCGTACAGAACTGTAATTATCATTTCTACGCAGACGACACACAGCTGTATTATTCATTCAATTTATGTGACATACATGAGGCCAACCAACTCATCAACTCTGACTTGAGTCGACTTCTTGATCTTACAAATGGGCACTTATTGAAGATCAATTCAAATAAATCTGTTGCGATTTTGTTTGGATCTGACCATCAAAGAAATGAAGCCCTCAACATATTGAACATCCGTATTGGTGAGGAAATAATACAATTCAAAGATTCCTGCAAAAATCTAGGGCTCATTATGGATTACAAACTACGATTCAAAGATCACATAACTTGGAAATTGAGAAGCGCATATTCTTCTCTGAAATTTATTTACAGTCAAAGACACTTTTTGAATGCGAAATTGAAAATACGGTTGTGTGATAGTCTCGTACTCTCCCACTTTAATCATTGTGATGCCGTTTATGGTCCCTGCCTTGACAATGCCAACATCAAGAGAATCCAAAAGACTCAAAATTCGTGCTTGAGACTTATATATGGAATAAAACGTCCTCAACGAATCTCTCATAAATTAAAAGAAGCTGGATGGCTTAGCATGTTTAACCGGCGGAAACATCATATGGTATGCTTTTTCCACAAACTACTGATGGACAAAACACCTGAGTACCTGTTCAGGAGAGTAACCTTCAGAACAGATGTACATAACCTGAACTTGCGCCGGAAAAATATGATAACGATACCAAAGCATAGGAAATAAATTTTTAAGCGGTCTTTTTCTTATAACATTGCACTTTTTGGCGACGTCCTGGATGTACCATGTAACTCTTTGAAATCACAGGGCTTCAAAGTTTGGTACAAACGATATTTGTTTGGTAGACAGTAATCCATGATAGATATTATACCTATTGCTCAAATCATAAATATTTCTACTAATACTACTTACAAAATTATTGTGTATGAAATTCCTAAGATTCATTATTTTTCTTTTCTTTTATTTACCATTTTGTCTGCTTATTTTGTTTCTAAGCAGGGATCTGTGGAAGAATTGGCATTATAGCCTAACAGATTCCTTTTATTCACCTGCAAATAATATACCTCTGTAATATATTATACAAGTTAATGTATGGTAGATAAATAAATAAAATGTATTATTATTATTATTATTATTTGTGGAGGTACTTGCTTCCGATTCATTTCGAAAAAAGGTTTGCTGTAGTTTAATCCCTGCAGCACCCTCATCATTCCCATCTTCATTTAAATTAGATTCACCATCTTGCATCAGTCGCACTCTCTTATAATATTTATTCAAAGGTTTTCTAGAATCCATATCATCAGTTATAAAAAGTCTACTGATCTTACTCTCGATGAACGAACGAAACGGACTACTAAAGTAGAAACGAAATAAAGTACACCAAGCACCTAATGTTCACTAAAGAGAAAAGACTCGGCAAACTCTCGGGCAAAACATAACCACACAACATAAACTATATAACCGCACAACACACTATTTTATTATTTACTATTTCAGGTACAATCTATAATAAATCAAAATAATTTGATCACGCAAAGATGCTATTGAAAAAAACCATTTAACTAAAACCGTGACTCAGTGTTGTGCTGGGCTCCGTTGCCAGGGATAGACCATATACCCTATAGACGGTTCACGGTAATGCTAAACAACAGAGACTGAAAGAAGCGCCATCTGAAGATTCGTAGCGGTACCATTCTGTTTTGACGCGGGATATTCAAATGTTGTATATAATATTCGGAGTATTCATATTCAATTTTTTTTGGAAATTTCAGCATATTGTTTAGAGTCTCAAACTACACTTCATATTGAGTGTTGTGTGGAGTTTAAACAATACACAGAATTCCAAAAACAATGTAAAAATTATAGTTAGAACAGATTCTTAACCACTGCTTCATGTTGCAGGGCATTAAGCAATAAGGTATTAAAAAAAGAGCTCAATTATCATGGATTTTTTATTCAGAACATTTCATCATTAAACATTTTGTGTGACTATATGTTTAGGTTGCTTAGAATTCTTTTTCTTTATTCTGTTCAAGCGGATTTTATTAGCTTGTAATTTAATTTTATTTGTACCTATATACAGTTTCGATTTCCCTTGTATCATTTGATTAACTCGCTTGCACCAATTATGTGTGAGAGTTCTTGTAGTGAATTTCATAACAAATTGAATTATAGTATCTTTATGTTCCTCTTTGTTGAAAGATAAGAATTCAAAGCTAACCTTGTCTCTTATTGTATTTTCAATTTCGCGAAGTAAATGTTTGGAATATGGTTGTTTATCTAAACAATAGTTTATCACTTGGACAATATCATAAAAAGAAGTGAGAAATGATAACGATGGGTAACACAATCTTCTAGCGAAAGATCCACCATATTCTCTAAACGAAATTAACAAATTTTGGTGTGAATGATAATTCATTGAGAACATACAATTCCTACAAACTGAACATGAAACAGTTTTCTTGATTTTTTTCAAAATATTATCAGCTACATAATTTGTGGCCAATTCATGTAACTAATGTGACAAAGTTTGTTCAGATTCGGCTAATTTTGCACATTCCGCAATATCAGACACACCGATGGCTATTGTGCTGTTATCTTGATTCACAAAAAGTTTCTTAATTGAAATAAACATATTTTCACATTTGTCATCCTCACAAATAAAAGAATTTTTGTAAAAAGACAAAGCAGTGTTGAACAGCAGTATTTTAAAATTTCCTACAAATTGGTGTGCAGAAGGATTGACATTTTGTGCTCCAAAGCTCCTTAATTGACCAAAGGCATTTTCCAGGGGATCCTGATTCAACCTTCTTGTTAATAAGTAAGAAAAACCTTCTGATTTCAAAACACCCCAAATTGATTTCATGTTCTTCGAAGTGAATGACCAGTTTTTCAAACTTGGAGGTCTTGATTGATCTCTAGGTGACCTCCTTTGAAACTGCATCGTGTCCAGAAGGGGCAAAGCTTCTCTATTCCAGAAGTCGAGATGGTCAGATTCATCTGTTAATCCAGCCCGTAAATTTTTTCCACGATCAGGAAGTTTGGTGGAACCATTTACTGAATCAAATAAACGGTCGAAAAAATACAATAATTCAGCAGTATCCTCAACATTTTCCCCACATCTTCGCTGTGTATCTGCAAAAAAATAAGGTTTAATAACATACGCATCATGTTGGATACTAATAATGCTAACTACTTGTATGCATACAATTAGTCTGTACCTTTTACCGACGTGAAGTTGGCAGCCAAATTCTCACATAAAAGGGGTACATATTAAATTTCAATATTAAAACACCACAATATTCCGTTTTGTATGAAAAATGATGTGCAAAATCGATATATGGGGTCGAGAACACTCTAAAATAGGTGATTTTAACATGACGCGCATCGACTGTCAAGACGAAAATGCATACAGAGTATGTAAAATGATGCAAAAAAATCGATTTATGGGGTCGAGAACACTCGCACCCCCTGCAGAAGGGGTGGCTGCTGAAAAATTAATTTAAACTAGGTGATTTTAACATGACGCGCATCGACTGTCAAGACGAAAATGCATACAGAGTATGTAAAATTATGCAAAAAATCGATTTATGGGGTCAAGAACACTCGCACCCCCTGCAGAAGGGGTGGCTGCTGGAAAAATAATCTAAAATAGGTGATTTTAACATGACGCGCATCGACTGTCAAGACGAAAATGCATACAGAGTATGTAAAATGATGCAAAAAATCGATTTATGGGGTCGAGAACACTCGCACCCCCTGCAGAAGGGGTGGCTGCTGAAAAATTAATTTAAACTAGGTGATTTTAACATGACGCGCAGCGACTGTCAAGACGAAAATGCATGCAAAGTATGATGCGAAAAATCGATTTATGGGGTCGAGAACACTCGCACCCCCTGCAGAAGGGGTGGCTGCTGGAAAAATAATCTAAAATAGGTGTTTTCAACATGACGCGCATCGACTGTCAAGACGAAAATGCATACAAAGTATGTAAAATGATGCGAAAAATCGATTTATGGGGTCGAAAACACTCGCATCCCCTGCAGAAGGGGTGGCTGCTGGAAAAATAATCTAAAATAGGTGTTTTCAACATGACGCGCATCGACTGTCAAGACGAAAATGCATACAAAGTATGTAAAATGATGCGAAAAATCGATTTATGGGGTCGAGAACACTCGCACCCCCTGCAGAAGGGGTGGCTGCTGAAAAATTAATTTAAACTAGGTGATTTTAACATGACGCGCAGCGACTGTCAAGACGACAATGCATGCAAAGTATGTAAAATAATGCGAAAAATCGATTTATGGGGTCAAGAACACTCGCACCCCCTGCAGAAGGGGTGGCTGCTGGAAAAATAATCTAAAATAGGTGATTTTAACATGACGCGCATCGACTGTCAAGACGAAAATGCATACAGAGTATGTAAAATGATGCAAAAAATCGATTTATGGGGTCGAGAACACTCGCACCCCCTGCAGAAGGGGTGGCTGCTGAAAAATTAATTTAAACTAGGTGATTTTAACATGACGCGCATCGACTGTCAAGACGAAAATGCATACAGAGTATGTAAAATGATGCAAAAAATCGATTTATGGGGTCAAGAACACTCACACCCCCTGCAGAAGGGGTGGCTGCTGAAAAATTAATTTAAACTAGGTGATTTTAACATGACGCGCATCGACTGTCAAGACGAAAATGCATACAGAGTATGTAAAATGATGCAAAAAATCGATTTATGGGGTCAAGAACACTCGCACCCCCTGCAGAAGGGGTGGCTGCTGGAAAAATAATCTAAAATAGGTGATTTTAACATGACGCGCATCGACTGTCAAGACGAAAATGCATACAGAGTATGTAAAATGATGCAAAAAATCGATTTATGGGGTCGAGAACACTCGCACCCCCTGCAGAAGGGGTGGCTGCTGAAAAATTAATTTAAACTAGGTGATTTTAACATGACGCGCAGCGACTGTCAAGACGAAAATGCATGCAAAGTATGATGCGAAAAATCGATTTATGGGGTCGAGAACACTCGCACCCCCTGCAGAAGGGGTGGCTGCTGGAAAAATAATCTAAAATAGGTGTTTTCAACATGACGCGCATCGACTGTCAAGACGAAAATGCATACAAAGTATGTAAAATGATGCGAAAAATCGATTTATGGGGTCGAAAACACTCGCATCCCCTGCAGAAGGGGTGGCTGCTGGAAAAATAATCTAAAATAGGTGTTTTCAACATGACGCGCATCGACTGTCAAGACGAAAATGCATACAAAGTATGTAAAATGATGCGAAAAATCGATTTATGGGGTCGAGAACACTCGCACCCCCTGCAGAAGGGGTGGCTGCTGAAAAATTAATTTAAACTAGGTGATTTTAACATGACGCGCATCGACTGTCAAAACGAAAATGCATACAGAGTATGTAAAATGATGCGAAAAATCGATTTATGGGGTCGAGAACACTCACACCCCCCGCAGAAGGGGTGGCTGCTGAAAAATTAATTTAAACTAGGTGATTTTAACATGACGCGCAGCGACTGTCAAGACGAAAATGCATGCAAAGTATGTAAAATAATGCGAAAAATCGATTTATGGAGTCGAGAACACTCGCACCCCCTGCAGAAGGGGTGGCTGCTGGAAAAATAATCTAAAATAGGTGTTTTCAACATGACGCGCATCGACTGCCAAGACGAAAATGCATACAAAGTATGTAAAATGATGCGAAAAATCGATTTATGGGGTCGAAAACACTCGCATCCCCTGCAGAAGGGGTGGCTGCTGAAAAAATAATCTAAAATAGGTGTTTTCAACATGACGCGCATCGACTGTCAAGACGAAAATGCATACAAAGTATGTAAAATGATGCGAAAAATCGATTTATGGGGTCGAAAACACTCGCAGCCCCTGTCCCCTGCAGAAGGGGTGGCTGCTGAAAAAATAATTCAAACTAGGTGATTTTAACATGACGCGCATCGACTGTCAAAACGAAAATGCATACAGAGTATGTAAAATGATGCGAAAAATCGATTTATGGGGTCGAGAACACTCGCACCCCCTGCACACATACCCCCTGTTTGGCACACTGACCGACAAGGGACTTATCATAATCCAATAGTAATTTAGTTGGGAGAGTCTATTCTTGTGCGGTCCCTAGTCAAAATCAGCCCTTGCGTATACTGTAAATGATGCGAAAAATCGTTTAATTGGGTTGGATCACTCGAAAAATGCTGCAAATGTATATATGAATGCGTTTTATTGCATATCTGAAAAGAATAATTCTTGTATCCCCATCAAGACTGTATATGTCATTTTAGATCTAGCGAAATATAGGTAATGGAATAAGATTTCAAATTTGTTTTATTTAATTTTCGAACAAATTTCTTGCATCCTATTTCCGTCAGTTTACTCGCTCGAACAAGATCGTTTTCCATTGGTGGAAGATTCTCATCTATTTTCAATAAAGTGGTTCTCTAATATATATTTTTCGTTTCATAATATTCAGAAATGGGATCTTTCCATCAGAGTATAGTGAAAGAAATAATGACGAGTTCTTTTATAGCAGGTTAACCTGGTTTCTTTACACTCGTTAGAATTTTTCCCGGATTTCTTCGGTCCAAGTGAAAGAGAAACTGACATGTTCATTGAAAACAGGTGAAACCTTTGAATAAACTTGTGAATTTCACTCTCCGATGTTGTTCTTCGTTCCAAAACATCAAGCAGTTGGGATCTTCCCCGTTATAGTACTCATTTGAACAAGATTTCCTTTATCAGGAAAAGAGAAACCGACAAGTTCATTGAAAGTAGGTTTAACCTATTTTCAATAAACTTGTGAGTTTTTCTTCGTTCTTCGTTTCAAAACATTCAGCAGTTGGGGACAAGTTCATTAAGAGAAGATATACTTTCAATGAATTGGTAACTTTCTCTTTCTGATTTTATTGTTCATTCCAAAACTTAGAAAATGGGATATTTTCAGTCTCATAATAACATATACCGTCAATAATGGGGATTAGATAAATAGAAAACAAAATTTTGTAAACATAACACTTAACTCAATGTGACATATATGAAAAAAATATTCCATATACATTTCAAGAACACAAAGTAATAAAAAAAACAGAAATGGCAAATTCAGTATCACATAATTTTTGATAGATAAGCATGGAGATCACATAAAATACAGGTAACTGGGCTTGATGACCGTGGTCTTGGATTTTGATATTCGTAGCTATCCAGAACAACTGCGGTAGCCATCTTTGGACGGCTGTGATAACAGTCGAAAGCTACGGACATTAAAATCTTTATTTTACTTATTCCATCGCGTACACAGTAGATTGTCAGAAAATATACATTTTAAAGAGAGAGATATGAATTTTTCTTGATCTACATAAACTACAGTGAGATCATATAATAAACAAAAATTTAATAACATAGTTTTGAGAAAAACAAATGAAAAAATTGTATTCGATCTTTGGCATAAAATAAATAAATAAGAATAACATTCACATTGGGGATCACAGTTAATATAAAAGAAAATCATATGAAATTCTATTATTTTGATATACAAACCAATACAATAATTAACATATTGTGTTGATAACCGCGTTGAGTTGTGTAAGATACACCAATATGTGTATAGTATTTTGTTGATGTTTGAGTTTCAGTTTCGACGTAGGTTCTGTTCATTATCATATCTTGTGGAAATTCATTTTTTCACTAAATTCATTGTTTCGAAATTTATCAATTGCTTGGTTCTTTTCATAACCAATAAAATATTTCCTCACTTCTTCATGTTGTGGTATTCATATAGATTTGAATAACTCTCGGAGACTCTTTGAATGAGAACTTTAATAAAGACTCTTAATACAAGTTGTAATGTATATGACATGAGTTTGACAAGACGAACTATATGATCAATGAGACATTATCTATAGCAAACTAGAATAATAGTACATAGGCAACTATAACTACAACATGCCCCTTTTTTTATTTGACATTATAATTTTTTTTTTATTTACAACCAACGTCATCTTCAGAAAATGTAAACCGACGGGGTTCAATTACTCGTCTACCACTGCGAGTTACTGTGCAGTTAGAATTAATTGTCTGACTATCATTGGAAACAACTTGAGAAGCTGCTTGAGTACTCTCTATCGGAGAAAGCAGAGTCGAAGACATATTTTGTTTTTGTTTCATCAAATGTTTTCTATTACGACGGTATTCAACACCCTCTGGTGTTCTGATAGAATACGTTCTTGGTTCTGGACCTATTTCAACAACTGAAGCTGGTAACCAAGAAGAAGTTGGAGTTTTCTTATAGAACACTTCATCTCCTAACTTCAATGGTGAAAGTATTTTTGTGTGTTTATCGTAATAACTTTTCATTTCCTCCCTATTTTGTTTCAAAAATGTATTGTACTTTTCATAATCTATGACTTTGGGTTGTAGTTCTGTACAATTAACTGGTAACTTCATCCTGAGCGTTCTAGACATCAATAACTGTGAAGGTGAATATCCGCTAGCTTGAGGTGTATTTCTGTACTGAAGAAATCCTATGTAAGGATCTGAATCAGACTCATAACTTTTTTTCAAAATATTTTTCACAACACCCAGCATTCTCTCAACCAAACCATTGCTTTTCGGGTGATATGGACTCGATGTTTTATGATCTATCTCCCATTTAGAAGTGAAATCATGAAATTCCTTCGAATTAAATGGTGGTCCATTATCTGACATTATCTATAAAGGAATACCATGTCTTGAAAAAATTGATTTTAAAATATTAATTACATTATTGGCATTAGTTGACTTTACTTGAGATACCTCAAAGTATTTTGAAAAATAATCGACAGTCAACAGGTATGTCATATTGTTAAAAACAGAAAAATCAATAGCAACCTTTTGCCAAGGTAATGAAGGTAAGTAGAATATGGGGCACCTCAGGCAGCCCCCCAGACACTTGATTAACATATAAAACCCAAAAGCACCCTCTAGACGTGACGTCACTGCCGGTATAGAAGAACCCTGTAATATCGGCTAGCTCGTGACGTCACCCGCGGCTTCAGCGCTCCGCGCCAGCACACCGCCAGCGCAGTGGTCCATAACCTCAACACCCAGGAGCCCGCGCAAATGTATGACGTCACCCACATGAGCCTCGCGCCATGAGCCACACCTTGCGTCAAGCCTAACCTCACTCCAAGTCATCGCGCCATGAGCCCGCGCATTAAACTCGCGCCAACCCATGTGACGTAGTGCCAAGGTCAACCTAAATGAAAAACTTCCGATGTTGGGGATTGAACCCGGGCCGATCAACATGAGAGACCTAGACGCTAACACTGCGCTAGCGAGGCAATTAATTTCAAGTGTGTGAAGGTAGGTATGATACAGCTAATCGAGAGGGAACGCTCCTCAAATGGCGCTCAACATATTGAGCCCTCACCAGTCAAATTTCGGAAGCCACGGCTATCATTTGCCACCAGTCATTTGTCAGTACAACCATGTAATCTGTAAAGTCCCAGTCATACGTCTATCATTTTCCCAGCTAAAGACATCTGTGAGTCCAACATCACCTCGCTGTCATTTGTAAATTCCTAGTCATACGTCACACCTGTCATCAGTCATTTTCACTGTCAAAATAAACCTAACCTTGTCGTAATTCCAAAGTCACGCCCTATACGTAACGTCTATCAGCTGTCACATTTTCCACAGCTAAAGCCATCTGTCATCAGGCATCCAGCCCAAAGACATCTGCCGTCATTTTTCCCAGCTAAAGACATCTGTCATCATTTTCCCCAGCTAAAGACATCTGTCAGTTCAACTTAACCTTGTAATCTGGCATAATTTCAAATTACGCCCTAGACGTAACGTCTATAAGCTGTCACCCCCAGCTAAAGCCATCTGTCATCAGGCATCCAGCCCAAAGACATCTG
>JAVJAQ010005655.1:0-38055 GCA_032362365.1 Zygogramma bicolorata
ATTCATATTTACCATCGGGGGTGATGAAGGCGGTCTTTTCAATGGAGTCTTGAGCAACCGGTACTTGATAATAACCTGAGAATAAATCTAGAGTGGTAAATACTTTGAAATTTCCCAATTCATCAATTTGATCCCCAATGAGCGGAATAGGAATTTTTTTCTTTCACTGTTATTGCATTGGGTTTCCTATAGTCTATAAATAACCTATATTCATTATTTGGTTTAGGCACCAACACAATCGGGCTTGCATATGGCGATGTAGATTCACGAATAATATCATTTTGTAGTAGTTCTTCGATAATTGTCTTTAAGTTCTGTTTTTGATTTTCCGAAAGTCTATAGGGATTATAACTTATTGGTTTTGTGGACTGCAATTTGATTTTCATCTCGACACAATTTGTTTTTCCTATTTCTGAAAGATTCAGAGCAATGCACGTTCTAAATTTATTCAGTAAATCCACCAAGTCAGATGAATCACCCGTGCATTCGATCATATCTTTCGTGATGGGCTGCAAGTAATTCAAGTTATCAGTGAGAGATATATCGCCTGCATGGAAATTTTTTATGTCAGTGCCATTTTTGATGAACAGAACATGTGCTTGGCTAGTGAATGAATGACCAATCAAAACATCGGAAATATTGATTTCAATTAGGTCTGGTTGTTTGATGAGTCTCTTACTTGAAAATTTTCAATGTCATTGATAGGTACAGTATACTCGGTATCATCATGAAGATTTTCGAAATATTGAACATGATCATTTTGGTTTATTTGTGGGAGAATAGCTCCTATTGAATTTCTCTATATTACTGTTCAAATTACCGTAAAGCTTTTCAAAATTTTCAAAGTCTGTCACATAGGCACTAGCATCTTCCAATGAAGGTGCATATTATTTTTTAGTACTCCAGTGCAACCTGCAATGAAGGTATTGAGCGCTGTTTTGTCATAATGACTGATTTTACAAAATTTCTTGGTTTCTGAGAGACTTGTATCGTTACTGATTCGTTGAGCAACGCTACTTCGAAGCAACTGTGGCCTACTTCCGAAATTATTCAAATGTTCTTCTCTGTGAGGGCAAGTTCTAGTCAATTCTTGGACCAAACAGTCCAAGTCCCTACGATCGGCAAAACATTGAATTAATGCAGCTTTCAGGGTTGTCCAATTGGTCAATTCTAGTCGATTGCCAACCATGATTTGTGCTTTGTCTACTAACTTTTCCTGAAAACAATCATATATGTGGTTATTCAATTCAATATCTGCCAATGGTGCACAGGTATTTATCAAACTATCGCATCTCTTAATGAATTTATTCGAACTATTGCTATCTCCATCGAATGGCCTAATGATATCCAATTTCGACTTGAAAAGGTTCCAATTCATTTTCTTATCTTGATTCTCGTTTGACATTTCGTTGGATGTATTTAAACTAGTGTTTTCTGAATCAATGGTTAGAGAATTTGATAATCGATTAATAAGATCGTCAATATCAGACATCAATGTACGTAAAAATATTTTTCAAAATTTCGTTTAACCTAATTGTCTTCGATAGACTGGCCTATTCTAACGTCTCCAATAGACCGACCTAACTATTTTGTGCTTGCAATGCACGCTATAACTATACCAACCGAGTACCTTAAACAGAGGGTCGGGGGTGCAAAAGGATGGACACATACGCTTCCGTAGTCTTCCTTCCCTTCCGAGTCTTTGTCCTGGCTGCTGTGTCCTTGCTGTCCTTCCGTCGTTGGTCCTTTCCTTGATTGTGCTTGAGGGCTTGAAATCCCAAGTAGTGGATTGGTTTTGGCAGCTCGAACAGTTCCAAAAATCACTACTGCACAATCCTACCAACTGCGCCACTTAAGAACTTCAAATGACGGAAAGACTTTTTAAAAAGATTTATTTCTAAATAACAGACAACTTTACTCGACTGAGTTGTGACAAAGAATGAGAAAATAAGGAATTATCACATTAAAATCGTTGGGATAGAAAATGAATAGTTGCAGTTTGCGATTCTTCTTATCTCCAGTTCAGAGAGCGATGATCACTTCGTCAGCAGTACTCGTGGTAGGTGACTACCTAACTAGCGTGTCCTTATAAAGTTTTTATACGAATGCAAAACAAGAACGTCACATAATTGAATCGGTAAAACCAGGAGTCACTCCAAAGAAACGTAACAAACAAACGTAAATGTGATATTGCATCATCTGTAATTTGAACGTGACCGTGTCAAATTTGAAGTGAAAAATTGGTCATTTCTTTCGAAGCTGAAGATAGTATTGGTAGAATATTGGGTTTTCGAAACGTGTACTCCAACCGAGTGTATTCAATTATTCTGATCTACCCATATCATGAAGTTTGAACGATTCACATTGATTGTAATATAACTAACGGGTAATACAATCCACGAATTCTCTATTGGAGCTGGTTTTGCTATAGAAATCGTTCCCAGAAATATCTTCTATTTACCGATAAATAATAGGCGTGAAATGTCGAACAAATCTCTGATATTTTATTTCTAATGGCTTCTTAGATGACCGCTTTAGCAGATAAATGAGTAGTTCATTCCAATATGATATGAGAGCACTATTTTCATGAAAACGTGCAATTTTGTCGATACGAATAGTTTTTCCTCTGAATAGATTAAGTTTCGAACAGTGGAATCCAATGAGAATCATGATATTTACCTGCAAGTTGAAATCACACCAAAAAAGCAATCACCGACATTTCCGACTAGCATACTTCAAGCGAATCTGTCAGTGGATTGAGATGTATAACAGAATTGATGGCTTATTAGTATTCAATTCAGCTTCAGGCAATTGTTGAAGTCGACTGGACGATAAATAAAAATAAAGCACTTCAAGTCGACACGAATAATTGTTCTACTGAATAGATTAATTCGGTTTGTTTCAGTGAAATCCAATGAAAATCATGATGCTTACCTGCGAGTCAAAATACAACATAACATGAGAGCAAGCGTCCACATTTCCAAGCATACACTTCGAGCGGTAGTTTTCGAATCTGTCGAAGGATGAGATGCATAACGGCTTGTTAATATTCAGGATCGAATGGTTTGCAATGAACAAGCAGATAAGATGGGAAAGGATTGTAACCAATTTAGTTCAAACAAAAACTGTGACAGCGTCATAATCTTCTTTTCAGCAGCCGCCACATGAAGGCCTTTTCCTGGTAATCATGGGCTGAATTGTTAGAAATAGTTTTGTAACATACTATATATTCTTATGTTCATATGGTTACTGATGTTTTGTTAATCGTTAATCGAGTTAGTTTATGAAATTATAAAATATACTGAATTTGGTTTTTATTTCACAAGAGTTTATTCATTTAGTTCAAGTACCAAATACTCTGCTAACAGGTTATGGGCCCAGTAACATGTCCCTCTGAATCTGTATAAGTATACCGCTGCAAGTGACGCATAATTCAAAAAAAACCTCTGACATCATTGACACTTCTTCAACTGAAAATTTTTAAGAGGAAAATGACCACCGTAGGAAAACTAGAAGCTCAGTTCAAAGCTCCGAGGAAGGATTGAGAAACTGCGTCCACCTGTACGAAGTCCCATAATCTAATCTAGTTCCGTTGGGGGTTTAGCCGAATCTAAGCATCTGGATGGCACTAATTACGGGGACTGGAAGTTTTGGATGAAGAACTTTCTAATTGATGCAGGCATGTGGTGTTGTGTAGAACCGAGACCTGGTCAAACTGTTTGTTCTGAATTGGACCAGAGAGAATTGGCGAAAATAAATCTCTCTCTGAAACAAACTGCGGCTGCTGAAACAAAACGAGCCAGAACTGCCAAAGAAGCATGGGAAAAGTTACAGAAAACCTATGAGGACAGTGGCGTTGTTCGATTAGTCGGCTTGTATTGCAGTTTATTCAAAACGAATATCGAATCATATTCGTCAGTACAAGAATACGTCGATAGAATTCTCAAAATAGTCGAGCAACTTGAAGATATTGGAGAATCGTTCAAAGATAACGTTGTCGGGGGCATAATACTTGGAGGTCTTCCCGATCAGTACAAACCACTCATTGTGGGCATTCAAAGATCGAAACAGGTCACCTGGCAATAGCTAATGGACAAACTTTGAAGTGCACCGGAAAAGGTGATGTGAACCTTTACTCGCAAACCAGAAGAATGCTACCCTGAATAATGTTGTTCATGCTCCACAACTGTATAAGAATCTCATTTCTGTTAGCCAAATCACCAAAACTGGAAAAACCTTATTTTTGATGTTGAGCATGGTTGCCGAATGACAGAAAGAAAAATATTCCTCGAGCCAGATGAAATTTTATGCACCGCCACTGAGATAAATGGAATGTATTGTCTTGATCGATTTCCTCTGTCTGCAAATACTGTACAATCTTCAGACCTAACGTGCTTATGGCATCATCGACTTGGACATCTCAATTATGACTACATGAAAATTTTGAAAGAGAGCATGGCTAAAGGAGTCAATTTTCCTGAAAAAAATTCCACACAATGTCAAGAATGTGTGAAAGGAAAGCTACACAGAAGTCCTTTCAACAAAACTAGTTCAGAACATTTTTAGAATTGGTACATTCGGGCTTATGTGGCCCCATGCAAGAGGAGTCTATTGGAGGTGCAAAGTATTTTTTGACCTTCACCGATGATTTCAGTCGTTTCTCAAAAGTTTACTTTCTCCGTTCAAAAGCGGAAGTTGTCGAGAAGTTCCAGGAATACAAAGAGTATGTAGAAAACATCACCGGTTGCAGAATGAAGTGTCTCAGAACCCATAATAGCACTGAATACATCAATGATAGACTTCTTCAAATTCTCAGATCGAGTGGAATTCGACATCAAACTACGATTCCTTACAACCCACAGCAAAATGGAGTAGCAGAGAGGCTCAACAGAACTTTGATGGAAACAGCTCGAAGTATATTAATTAATTCGAATCCGCATAACTGTTATTGGGCCGAAGCAGTCAATACCGCAACGTATCCGAAAAATTGCACCCCAACAAAATCCCTCAGAAGCTGTACTCTGTTAGAAGTTTGGACTGGAAAGAAACCAGATTTATCGCACCTCAAAATTTTCGGGTGCAAAGCTTTAGTTTTTGTACTAAAAAAAAAACGAAGAAAGTTGGACCCGAAGGCCGAACAACTCATATTCGTTGGTTACTGTGAGAATTCAAAAGGTTATCGTTTCATTCATCCTGAAACTAAAAGGGTGATATTTGGAAGAGACGCTGTATTCATCGAAAATGAATTTTTATTCACAGAACCAACATCAAGAGACATATTTTCAGAATATGACAGCGAATGTCAACAGCAGTCAGAAAATTTGCATAAAATAGAAACTACTGTTGAAGTGGAGGATTCATCTTCGTTAATTCCTCCAGAAAATATGTCATCGTCACCTGAGAACATTCATGTACACCATTCTGAGGAAGGTGCCCAAGTGAATCAAGGATCAGAAACAGAAATCGCAACGGAAAAATGTCCTCGGAGATCTACGAGACGAAGGCATGAAAATCGAAAGATATTCAATTCAGATTTTGTTAATCATGCTATCATCCACAATTCCCATGACCCGCAAACCGTTGAGGCAGCTCTGTCAAGTCAAGTCAAGTCCACAGTGGCAAAAAGCCATGGAAGAAGAGATGAAATCGCACCATGAAAATGGAACGTGGTCTCTCTGTTCTGAAATTCCGAGAAGAAGGCCCTTTGAAAGTAAATG
Organism: Zygogramma bicolorata; assembly: GCA_032362365.1. Classification (NCBI taxonomy): domain Eukaryota; kingdom Metazoa; phylum Arthropoda; class Insecta; order Coleoptera; family Chrysomelidae; genus Zygogramma; species Zygogramma bicolorata. The sequence goes on from JAVJAQ010005655.1 coordinate 5,718, forward strand.
AGTTTTCAAAACTAAACGTACAGCAACAGGAGAAGTTGAAAAGTTCAAAGCAGGGCTTGTCGCCAAAGGATACTCTCAAACACAAGGTTTGGACTGTGAAGAAAAAATTTCCCCCGTAGTGCGAAATAGTTCTATCCGATTACTACAGAATTATAAGCATTTTTTCAATTTCACGATGGAGCCCGCTTAACGGATAATTACCGGATGTTGTGACCGCTTTCTTACATCCCAAGTTGACTGAAGAAAATTACATGGAACTGTCTGATGAAGCAATATGTACACTTCATAAAACTTTATATGGGCTCAAAAAATCAAGTCGAGCCTGAAACCGAGAACTTGAATTGGTATTGAAAGATTTGGATTTCATTCAATCGAAACACGATACCTGCATATATTCCAAGACCACCGAAGGTAAAAGATTGGTGATTGCATTATATTTCGACGACTTATTGATTTTCTCAGTAGACAACAATCAGAAGGACATTCTAAAAAAAAATCTTGTCTAGCGGGTTCAAGATGAAAGATTTGGGAGAAGCTCATTTTTGTCTTGGCATGAGGATTGAACGAAATAAGGAAAAAGGTACCATCAGTTTGGATCAAGGAAAATACATAAGAGAAATTCTGTCGAAATTTTATATGTCAGAATGTCATCCAATGCAGACTTCCTTGGATTCAAATCGATCTTTATCGAAAGAAATGGAACCCAAAAACGATAATAAGAAAGCTGAGATGGCTAATATTCCCTACAAGGAAGCTATCGGCTCTTTGACGTATGCAGCACAGTGCACCAGAGCCGACATATCATATGCTGTTGGAAAACTAGCCAGATACAGTCGAAATCAAGGAAAAATCCATTGGACAGCCCTCAAACGTATTTTCAGATACTTGAAGAAAACTTTCCACTATAAACTAGTATTTGAAAAGTCAGGAGAACGTTTGCAAGAGTTTCGTGACTCTGACTGGGCTGGAGATGCTGATGAGCGCAAGTCTACAGCAGGCTATGTATTCATTTTGAGGGGGGAAGAAATAAGCTGGTCATCTAAAGAGAATTCCACTGTAGCACTCCCGACAACAGAAGCCGAATATATGGCATTGAGTACGGCAACCCAAGAAGCTGTGTTCTTGAAAGAACTCCTTCGTGAAATCATCCCCGAGATTTCAAAGAAAATTCCTTTGTATTGTGACAACAAAGGAGCAGTCGATAAAACATCATTTCGTTCGAGAACATCAAGAAAATGGTGACATTGAAATAGTATCTATTCGGACACAAGAAATGGTAGCAGATTGTTCAACCAAAGCCCTTCCTGCTGAGAAGCTCAACGTTGATGTGGAGAAAATGGGATTACGAGAATTGAACTAATGTTACAAAAAGTGGAGGTGTTAGAAATAGTTTTGTAACATACTATATATTCTCATGTTCATATGGTTACTGATGTTTTGTTAATCGAGTTAGTTGATGTAATTATAACTTAAACTGAATTTGGTTTTTATTCCAGAAGAGTTTATTCATTCAGTTCAAGTACCAAATACTCTGCTAACATGAATACATAGAAAAGAGGTACTTATTGGTACTTCCGTCCGATTCGTCGTTCCAGGAAAGACAGAACCTGGAAAGTGAATTTCCATAAGAATCTTGGCGCTCTCTTGGAGGTTGGCGGCTTTGTCGCCATTTTCCCTCGTCAGGATGCCGATACTCTTATGGTGGTCGTTTGAGAGTGCCTCCTGTAGCCTTGAAACTTGCGGAAAATCTTCGATTGCCTCACAATAGGCTCTCCAGGCTTCTCTTCGCTTTTGTCTGCAGACTTTTTTGAACTCTCTGAGGTTGGCTTTATGAATTTCCCAGTCCTCTTCGAGTTTTGTTCGTTTTGCTTTATTGGAGGTCGTTCTCGCTGTCTTTCTGAGGTGTTCCAGTTCAGGGCACCACCATTTATTGGTTGTGTAGCACCCTCACAATACGACTGGCAATTTGCTAATTCAATAATTGATGACAGGATAAGGTGGGCCATATCAGGCTTTTCCCCCTTCAAAGCCCCAGGATCTGACGGTATAAGACCAGCCCTATTACAATGAGGATTGGATATTCTTATGCCGCACCTGGTTGGAATATTCAGAGCCTCATGAGCTCTGAAGAATGTTCCCAGTAAGTGAAGAGAAGTACGAGTGGTGTTTAAACCGAAACCAGGAAGGATGGACTACACCTTACCAAAAGCATTCCGACCAATTGGGTCTCACATCGTTCTTTTTGAAAACAATGGAGAGGCTGTGCGAGCGGTATATAAGAGATGAAGCCTTAGCTCACAATCCAGTTCATCCAAATCAGCACCAAGTGGTTGGCAAAATCGACAGATCATTGGATAGTAAAGAATCCACTCTTGTTATATTCATAGATATCGAAGGAGCGTTCGATAAAACGACCTTCCCAACAATCACCCAGCAACTCAACTCCAGGAACATACCCCTGGCGGTGAGAGAATGGATACTGAAGATGCTCTCTAGTAGAATGTAGAAGACATTGCTGTGAGGGGACTGGTCACGATTGGATGTCCGCAGGGAGGAGTCTAATCACCACTTCTTTGGAACATAGTCCTGGATACCCTGATTAGTCAGCTCAACAGTAATGGTTTCTACACAATTGGATATGCAGGTGACATAGTTATCTTGCAGACCGGCAATTTCTTGAAACAGTGTGTGATAGAGCGCAGGATGGTCTCAAATTAACAGGAACATGGTGTAAAGAACACCCACTGTCGATCAATCCCAAGAAGACGGAAATGGTCCTTTTCACTAGGAAAAGAAGCTTATCGGGCTTAAAACCTCCTGAAATCTTCAAAAGCAAACTAAACTTCTCAGAAGAGGTGAAATACCTTGGTATCACCCTCGACAGGAAGTTAACATGGAACTCGCACATTCAGAGCAGAGCAAAAAGAGGATATGTGGACTATGAGCAGTGTCGGAGGACAGTGGGACGCACATGGGGTATCTTGCCCCGTGTAGTCACCTGGATCTACACTGCAATAATAAGACCTATGCTAACGTACGGAGCCATTCAATGGGGACCGAAAACTCTACAAGCAACGGTCATCCAAAAATTATATCAAATACAGTGAATGGCTTGTCTGAACATCACAGGAGCCATGAGAACGACACCAACCGCGGCAATGGAATTAGTTACTGGTCTGACACCTCTGGACCTGCACGTCAAGGAGGTTGCGCTGATAGCCATTCTACGATTGCGCACGGCTAGTGTAAACCCCGAGGTAGAAATGGGTCAACTGAGGCTGGGCCTGTGGTGAGAGGCGTTCACTGCGGTACCTCTGCTACAGGCAGCCAGTGACGCAATTGAACCCAGGTTTGTGTTTAATAAACCCTACAAAATACAAATGAAACAGAACCCTGAGTCAGATGCTGCAAATGCAATACGCATATACACAGACGGCTCAAAAACTAAGGAAGGATCAGGATGTGGAGTTTACTCCAGATCACTTAGCCTAAGGATTAAGTGGGGAATGTGAAAAAATACCAGCGTGGTTCAAACAGAACTGGCTGGCAGAAAAGGAATTTCTGGCAAAAACATGATAATCTGCACTGATAGTAGACAAGCCCTACTAACCTTGAATAGAGAACGCATTATTTCAGGGTTAGTACTAGAGTGCCACCAAGATTCAGCTTACGCCTCGGTAGATAACAATATCGTACTGAGGTGGGTTGAAGGGTACGATAGGAGCAAAGGTAACCGCTGCTGACTCTTTGGCCAGGATGGCGGCTGGACTGAAAATTTTCAGACCAGGTGACACCCATGGCTTGACGACTTCGACAATTGCGGAATTAGCCAAACGCTACACCCATACTCAATTCCTTGAGAGATGGGATGGAACCAAAGGATACAGTTTTGCCAGGATCACCCTGGGCGACCCTGGTAAGCTGGATTCGAATAAATATTTGGCGACGACCAGGAAGAACCTACGTTTAACGGTGGGATTTCTGACTGGACACTGTCAACTAAGAAAACACCTCCATATTATGGGGCTTGTGGACACACCTCTATGCAGGATGTGTGAACAGGAAAATGAAACTGTCAGGCAAATCTTATGTGAATGTCTGGAGCTATCGTCGATAAGAGAGTGTGTGTGTTCGGTGAGTCTTGGCCTACACCTGCCGAGATTAAGGAGATATCCCCAGGTGACCTGTCCTCCTTCCTGAATAAAGCAGGATGGACAATGTCCTAGGAGGGCGACTCCTTGGTAGGATGTACAATGGGTCATATTGTGGCCTAAGTGCTATGGGTCTACACTCACCCTCCCTACCCTACAGATACATCGAAAAGAGAAGTTACGTTAGTATGGAAAGAACATTATTACGAGAGGAATACATGAGGGAGAGAAAGGTTTTTGATTGAGAACAACTACTCTGAAATCACTCATGCAGCTCTGACATTCATCACAAATGTCCACCAAGTTGATCCACATTCATTTTCCAATCCACACGAGTATTCATCATCATTTGAGGATTAGTGTGACTTATGTTCTGTAGATATCAGTTTAACGGTTCTACTACTGAAAGCCCTTCAAACTTCATTGACCTCAACTCCTCCTACTTAGATCCATTCATTACCCGATCTTCCTCCTAAGTCACAATTTCGAGCAATCAACATTTCATTGTCATGAGGAAAAAGCTCCAAATGCAATGGATATAAGGCTAGTCAAGGGATTTCTCAGTCAACATTCAAATACTTCGACTATGTCATATTCCTAGGATGCATCTGATGAAAGTCGCCGAAACATTTTAAGATTTTCACCCTCCAAATAACATACAATTCGAAGTTGTTTTCATCAATACTAAAAGCACAAAATTCTGAAATTGGTAGATAGAATTGTGCAAATATACCAACATAATTACTACAGTTAGCAAAGAGAATACTCACATTATATTCCAAAGTCCATCATCACTTTCAGATACATTGGTTGATTCACCCTTCACTTTATTCAGATTCACTGTACTCGCACCGGTTACAAAAAACTACACGTTCAATACATTGTAGCACATTGGTTGGCAGGTACACCCAAACATTGTTATATTAATGAGTTGAGATGAAAGCAACTGACTCTTAGAATAGAAAGTCATTCTTCGGTAAAAATATTGGGTCTCATAATTGCATAGGCTGCATATCAAATGACAATTGTCATGTTGTGTGCATGAACCAATATTTGGAATAGGAGGATTTTTGTATTTCATGCAGAAATGCAAAAGTCTTTCTTTCTCCTAGTACGATGCATATTTTCTGCAGTGAATTATAATTCTTCGGTAAGCAGCTCAGTTCTCATAATTGCATATTCCATCGTTGATAGTTTTCTAGAAAAGTGAATAAATGAGAATTCTCAACGATTGAAACCACTTTCTATTCCTACAGAATCATGAGTTTTGTCGAGGATTGAATGAAGATATGTATGAAAACTGGTCAACTCTTAGAATAATCAATTTTCAGTTGAATTTCAGATGAATGTGATGAGGAGGAAGAAAACATGTTTTAATCGGATTAGTACATATTCCATTATTCAGATGGGTACCCTGTGAGAAAAATGGGTTGCACAAGGAGTGTAGTAGAATATTCTGCTAGAGTTCATCCACTGTACATTTGAAGAGTAATTATGATTCGCAGAGAAAATGATAATGTTACCTAAGGAAATAACGCATTGAACATTTATTATAATAATCTTCATTTTTCAGTTGAAAAGTACACACAATATACAATAACTGAAAATTGCGTCGGAATACAAAAAGAAAATATGAAAACAACAAAAAACATTGTTTTAAACACTAAAAACTAGCTACAATGACATAAAAATAACAAATTTGCTCGTATTGGTTTCAAGAAATACATACTCGATATATTCACTAAAAGAGCTTTGTCTGATACGAAGTTTCAACAAAAACTATTGGAATATAATGATGTCAGCTCAAAAACTCCTCAATGGAATAACAATTTTTTTCAATCAGTAATTTTTTCAGTCTGGATTCAAAAACGTTTAGATTTGATGCATTTTTGATAGAGGCATCTAGGTGATTAAAATGAGGCTATTCATAAATAGATTGATTTCACACAGAAAATAGTAGATACAAGTGGTAAACATTCATTAAATGTATCTAAACATTGAAGTATCACAATAATTCATACAGGCATTTTTGTAAATAGATGCTTTGATTCCTTATCACCACAGAACGCTGTTAACTCATTCATCTTCTTTATATGTGACACTAACCTCAAATCCTCTTCTACGATGTCCTAACAGTGTGGAAATATAACTCAACATCCTAGGATTCTTGTGGATCCTAAATGGATCGAAGTCCATCTTAGACAATAATGCAAATGCTGTTGGTTTTTCATCTACAAACAAGATATAACAATATATATTCTTATCATTATACCATTTTTTCACAAATGCATCATCAACTCTCAATTGCTTTTTTTTAGCAGTTTTGTGACCACGAAAAAACTGTATACTCATACTGTATACATTGTCTTCAAATGAACATTTCATAATATACTCATATAGGGAATTGAGTATTATTATTATTATTAATAGTTACATACATAATTGCTTGGATTCTCATTCAATCGAATTGTTTCATTCGCTGATGGATTATTTCTTCATTGATTATGATGTTGTAACATTCGTTCAATCATTAACCTTTTGTCACCAATGTGGGCATAACGTTCCCTGGTGTTTTGTCAATATTTCTCTATTTGTGAATACAGAGTCGGTTACCTATGCCTTCCCAAAACACATTGACCTCCGAAATGCTTGGTACCGTTTAGAATGGAATCGTCTGTTCTGAGGTTTGACCTGTTAGAAGTGTTCTCGTGGGCAACCCAGTAACCATGATGTTCCAAACATTACTAGGATTGATTGCAATAATGCAATATTCCTCGCGCATGCCAAATTGTACCATACTGTACCATATTCAATTTTTTATTCTGATGTTTCATGTTTTTTTTTCGATCGAAATAGAACAATTTCGATTAAATCGATAATATAATTTTAACGAAAATTTCATATTTTGTGTCACTTTGCATTGAACGAGTAGGTGAATATGTTGAACTCGATTACATGCGAACATAGACTGGGAGCGATTCTTAGAATTGTTCGAGTTAAAAATATTCAACTACCAATGCACACAGCCTGATTCTTAGAATTAATCGAGTTGATTGGTTCATTTGAATTCATATGCTAATTCCTTAATCTATTTCATGATCGATGTTGGTTCGAATCCTACACAGCCTGTGTCTCATCCTTGTTCGTGAAATGTGTGCATTTGGATACAAGGTAAGAAAGACATCTCCCAATTGATTTTGGGAATCTGTGTGTCTCCTCTTTGTTTTCATGATTCGCCCTTATGATGATCTGTCACGAGTTTTATTTTTTTGTTATTGAATTTTCCTTTCTCCCGAGGGAGTTGAGTTTGTAGAGTTGTCTACATGCTTGTAAAAAGTGCATGCCATCTCGTGGACTCCCTTGCACAGTGTTCATGCTGACCAATATGCCCATTCCCTCTTATCCACATTTCTTATATATAACTGATTACATATTATGGATTTGAGTGAAAAATTGAGTGCCTTCGATTGCCGGTAAACATACGCCAGCGTCCTTTGCTCGAATAAATTCTTGCTCGATGCATGTTTTAATCAAGTTTAGGTTGATGTACTACAGCATGGAATCACACATTCTGATGAAACGATACGTCTGTCTAATTTGTGTGTCGAACAAATAATGACACTCATCTGTATTCTTCGGGTAGTTTCAGTGATGTTGACAGTAGTGGCATTGATAATACTGGAATATTTCCAATCTTAGTGGTGTTTATCTTGATATATTTTACAAATTGTTTTTACCTATCATTTTGAAAATATCATAACTCATTCACGTGACAGGATACTCCTGCTTTGTATAATTATCGAATAATAAATGAAATATTATATAATATCAGGTTTCCTGTCAATATAAAATTATAGCACCTTGTTCAAATATAGCATTGTCAAATAGGGACATATCCATCGAATTTTCAATCAATAGCCGAATTTCCAATCGAAAAGAACTCGTATAGCCGCTCAATAGTCGAAAATCGAATTCAATAACCGAATATTTATGCGAAAATCAGTCGTAGTGTCATTCAATAGCCGAAAATCGAATTCGATAGGCGGATTTGTGATCGAAAATTACTTGCAGTGCCGTTCAATAGTCAAAAATCGAATTGAAAAACAGAACTTTTATTCGAAATCACTCAATAGCTGAATTTTCAATTGAATTTCCCATCAATAGCCGCATTTGTGATCGAAAATCACTCACAGTACTGCTCACTAGAAGAAAATCGAAGTCAATAACCGAATTTTCATTCGAAAATCACTCAATAGCTGAATTTGTGATCGAATTCCCAATCAATAGCCGAATTTGTGATCGAAATTCACTCGCAGTGCCGCTCAGTAGACGAAAATTGATGTCAATAACCGAATTTTTATCCGAAAATCAGTCGTAGTGTCACTCAATAGCCGAAAATCGAAATCGATTGCCAAATTTGTGATTGAAAATTACTCGCAGTGCCGCTCACAAGACGAAAATCGAAGTCATTAACCGAATTTTTATTCGAAACCCATTCAATAGCTGAATTCTCAATCGAATTTCCAATTAATTCTAGAATTCCACTACCGACTCACAGCCGATCTCACTTCCCAACACCATTACCTCTTTTTTTTCAACCGAATATTCGCACTACCGAATCACTCAATAGAGTGACGCTCGCAAATAGAATTTTTATCGAAAATCACTCGTAAATTTTTAACCGTATTTTCAATAGCCGAATTTCTTAGTCATTAGCCGCACCCACTCGCACCCCGGCCACCGAACCATTGCCATCACTTCTTCACTCATACTTCCAACACGGCTCGGTGGTGTAGCCGTCTGAGCATCAGCGACGGCTCGGGTTCAATCCACAAGCAAGACATTCATTTCAGGTGTTCACTTCGATTGCAGCAGATGGCGCATGACGACAACTTTAAAGATTAGTTCATAGGTGGCGCTCGCGTTAGGTTAGGGTTCCATGGTGACGGAGACAACTTTAAAGGTTAGACAACAGGTGGCGCTTAAGTTAGGGTTCCATGGTGACGCATGATAGGGGCGGCGCCTACAAGTGGTGCTGGTCACGTCTCAATTAGGAGCGACGTCCACAAGTGACTCATAGGTGGCGCTGGTCAAGAGCCAGTCGGCCTAATGCCGCCGGTTCCCACGCTCAGGAGAATTTTCCCACGGTCCTCGAAATTTTTCCATCCAGAAGTGGCGCCCTCCCTAATTGAATTGATGTCGAACAACTTACGGAAGTAATTATAATTTTTCGGTTTTTGATGTGGATTTGGAAATATTTGAATTGCTCCTACAACTCCAGAAGTATCGATATGTCGAGTTGTTTCGGAATTATATGGAACTGAAGTAATTTATGAATCAATTAACACTTTCGACTCAAGAGAATCATGTCGATTTTGCCAAATAAAAAGGTAAGATTAGGTTCCGAATCAATTTTTGAGATGATTCACCACAGATTTCCCGAAATTCGGGGTAATTACTGAAGCTAATCATGAGAGTGTTATTGAGATTGAATTGATTTCATGGGGTATCACTGAATATTCTCATTGAAACTCTGATGTGATATATTCCAACTGTTACAAGTTTAAGGTTAACAAATCTGAGTTTTTACCAAAAGGTCTGTGAGGAAATTTTTTATTCACTTTGAAACCAGTTTAACGCACTAGTTATCAAAGCTGTAATGATACTTTTTCTCAGCATCTGCATCTGTCTGAATGATACATTCTTGCTGTGTTGAATATTTTCTTCAATTCGCTCTGCAATGGAATGAATATTGGTTGGAATACTCATTATTTAACCAAAAAACAAGTATTCGATGTGTTGTATCATTTGATGAAAAATATAGTCAGTTCCCGAGGTAGGTATACGTTATATGGCCAGAGGAGTCATTATTTTCGTTTCTTAAACAGGTACTCAAGCGTATTATACACAAAATGTTTTTATGGTTTCACGATGAAAATGATTGAATCAAATGTCTTTCGAAACAATTTCGGTAACTGAAGTCGAAATGCGTACTGTTATGAATTTTTCATTCATGAAAACAGATTTAATTAATTTGAGCATTGTGAAAACTTTTTCTCTTGAAGTTACCAGAATACTACCAAATTTCTTACTTTATATCATTGAAAACCTTTTTTCCATCACAACTGAGGAGAAAAAAGTTGTTCCTATTTAACACATTTCGTTTTTTTGTGTGAATGGCAGACGTATTGACAGTTATGCAAATTCCATACTTGTTGACTGGGGAAAGAAACGTCTGAACTCCGTCTTTTAAATCGTTCTCATAATAGCTAAGGGTTTGTCGGTGAGCATTAATGCCTTTTTGACATAAGAGAATTTGCCCAATGGAAAAGAGTACTTTTGCATTGAAACATCGAAAAATATATGTTTCCCACTTTTTTCTTCGGTGAAATCTGAATTTTTGGCATTTAATGCCCTTTTGACATTTTGGTCATATGATATTCTTGAAGAACAAAAAAGTTGTTTGAAATGAGTACCCGCAGCCGTCTGTAGGACTTCAAATATCGGAGATAGCCTGTAAGACCATTCAGACATCGGAATTTGCTGAATTATGTTTTTTGACATTGAGATGAATTCCTTGATACTAGTTCATTCATCGAAATCGGACAACCGAAAGTTGGAACCGGAAATTGCAAAGATGAACTCTCGATGGAGAATAAATTTGCCCAATGGATCATTTATGACATCGAAAATTGTATGTTTTCTTAATTTTCTACTGAAATCTGTATTTTTTGCATACCCTGTATATCATCCATGGCGGACATGTTCTTTTATTGCTGCACACCCTATCACCACCAACATTTGACAGATCTGAAGTTGATGCAAATCAACAGTTGCATACACACCACCATACAATACCCTGTATATTCCCCGTAACCTTCATTTCAACACCCTCGTATACAGTCTTTTGTATCACTGAGCTCACAGTGTCCTGCTCCGCTCATTCAGCTAGTGGCTCATAGGTGGCTCTGTGTGTTCTAACTTTAACTTTTATGTGATTGTTGTTTTTCATATACGTTTGTATCAATGAACCGAACGCTTATCTTTCTGCGGTTACTGATAACACGACATAAAAATCAATAAACAGCTCGATTATCCGAATGAATTTCAAAGTCCTGTACTCACAGTGTTTCGGGAGTACTGGTCATGTGAAACGACCGTGTAATTTCTAGCTCGTAACTGGCGGATACACCTTTTTAATCCTTATTAAACCTAGAAAAACATGGACACAGTTGCGATAGCCATCACACGCACTGACATCGAGGTGTGACGTCAGAGGTATCACCTATGAGGGAATGACTCTTTCGTAAGTGCCCCGAGCTTCAGCTGGAGACGGCTCTGGAGTTCTTGGACTAGCACGACACCCCAGAGCTCCAGAGACTCCCCCAGGACCATCAGGGTCCCCCTAAGCCGGGGCCTTGCGTGGACCTTGGTGACGTCAGAGAAAGTGTTCTCAACCGTCCCACTATCTACTATTATTTATCTATGTAATGAGACATAGTGTCTGTTCGGATATAAATGAATAAATTAATGAATCTGAGCATTGTAGATCATTAGAAGCTGACGAGAAGTGAAGTATTTCTTTGCACGAAATAGAAATCCAAGTTTCTGGGAAGCACCTCCAGCGATTGATCCTACATAGTTTTCCCATGAGATATTATTAGTGATCGTAAATCCTAGCATCGAGATACTCGACTTTGTAGGAATAGTTACTCCTGACATCTGAATACTAGATAATGTTAGATCGACTTTCTTGAAGAAGAGACATGCCTGAGTTTTCCCAGCAATAAATTCTACCAAGTTCATTTTACCCCATTCAATTTTTTCACCAAGTCATCGTTAATTTTGTTGACGTGAATTTTCTTTTGAATTTCCGTTTCTCGAGCTGGTATTGGGACTCTGGAAGAGAAACTAGTATGTAGAGTACTGTCATCCGCAAAAACATGTACTGAACAAGATATTTCCTCGAGCAAATCATTGACATGAAACAGAAACAAAATGGGCACCAGAACTGAAACTAGCGGAACACCTGCATTCATTGGGAGAATATGAAATGATATTCCATTAACAACCACATACAGAGACCTATCAGACAAGAAAATCTTCTATAAAGCACACAACTGAGGAGGCAAACCATAAGACGGCGGTATAGAAAGGAGACTCCGATGCCAAACTCGATTGAACGCTTTTGAAAAATCGAAATCCGTTTTTTCGATCATGGTCGAATGGTCCGACCATCTATGCTCAAAGATGTTTTGGGAATATATGTGAACTCAAGTGATACAAAATTTTGAAGGAGAGGCTCGTGGGCTGGAAAAAAAGGAATCAATTAGACTGGATAAGCTCAGAAAGCAAGATTTAATTGAAATAATAATTAGGAGGAAAGTGATGAATGAATATAAACTTAGTGATGTGGTGAAAAAAAAATAGAAAACGAAAATACAGAGCTTCTCGACAGTTGTGAAAGAATCTCTAGTGATGGTATTGTTGAAGTTATGCTACTAGAAAAAGACATTGAATGTCTTCAAATACAGTTGAATAGTTCCAAACGGCTGATAACTGAGATTGAACGCTCGATATCCAATCAAGAACTGGTGATAACTTGTTTATTAAATGAAAAGGTCGTTACATCCAACAGCAGCGTTACCAATGTGTATGAGAAATCCGATCGCTCTCGAGCGATTGATACAGAATCGAATCCTGGACCACCGAACCAACAGTTGTCACTAAGGTCACCACAACACAGTGCGTCGTCAAACAGTAAACAAGAGAAATCTCAAATGATGGAAGGAAACGATGCCGCGTTACAAGTCCTACAGGAAGAATAAAAAAAAATGAATGAAATTATTTATCTTGACAGTAATACAACGCAACAGAATAATGCTGAGCCAAAAAATTGGAAGAAAACGCCCAATCCAGCTTGGAAACAGATGCCGCCCCTTTGGATTGGCAGAAGGTTTCTCATAAACGGTAACAGAAACCGTTTTGTTGTTGGTAACAATGTTGAAACGAATATCAAAGGTGTTCCCAAGCAAGTCTCGCTTCACGTGACAAGAGTGGAACCGACCACAGAAACTGAGGAACTCAGAGAATTGCTGAAACCTAATTTTCCAGAGGTCCTATGCGAGTCCATAACCCCAAAACACTCAACTGTCTATGGATCATTCAAGGTAACGATTTCTGAACAAAATTTCAGGCAGGCTATGAATCCTAGTATGTGGCCCAAAGGTTCATATATAAGTTAGTTTTTTCCGAAACGCCTTGCTCAAAATCATATACGGAATTGATGTTTCATCCAGATATATTTCTACTGAATGTGTGCAATTTGATAGTTCTACTATTAATCAAATTGAAAATCTTGTTCAAGAAGGCAACCTCGGTTTCATTTGTTTAACTGAAACTCACTTGAAATCCGTTGAAACTGATTTCAAACACATAGAAGGTTACACACTAACAAGTCATTCCTGCAGAACTCTCTATCATAGAGGAGGTGTTGCACTTTTTTCGTTGAATGATTTGAATTGCTCGGAAATCAAATTGAGTGAATTCTGCATTGAAAAACACTTTGAAGTATGTGGATTGCGTTGTAAAAATTACAAAAAGATGTCCGTTGTCATTTTAGTGCGTTACAGATCTCCGGATGGAGATTTTAATAATTTTTGTGAAAATTTATTTTATGTGTTAGATTTTATTTATGAACCTGGTACAAATATTATTTCAACTGGGGACTTCAACATCAATGCAACTGACGATTATAGAGATGTAAGTTCTTACAGTAATTTGACCACTATTTTGTTCAGTTTCAACTTACGTCAGGTGGTCGAGTGGCCAACACGTGTAACTTCGCATTCCCAAACCGTTATAGATCACATATACACAGATATAGAAAATTCTACTGTGTGTGTTTTGGACAATACGATTTCGGATCACAGAACAGTAATGCTTGAATTCTTTCAGAGAACTTCATGTGCAAGAGCTGAAGTTCCAGAACCTCGCAGAAGTTTCAGTACTAATAAAATTTTACTATTTTATTCAACTACTGAATGGAGAGTCTTGGAATGATGTATATGATATTCCCAGCGCGAATGATGCATATAGTATCTTCACTGATATTTTCATGTATTACTTCAATATATGTTTTCCACTGAGAAGACACTACTATCTCAGAAATGCTACTAAAGGGTGGATTGACGATGATTCGAGGAGGTCTAGTATCAAATTGAAGGATTTGGGAAATAAATGTATTGTATGACATCGAATCTTATATAAATTGTAACTTTTTGGAAATGTTGATACTGAAAACAGAAATGACATTGGTCTTGGAGGGGAATGAATATTATGCCACAAAAATTTCAAATCCAGAAAAGAGGGATGAGGCACTTCCAATCTAGCATCGAGACTCATATCTATCAAGAATGGCAAATGAATTCCACGCATGCAGGTGAGAAAAATTCAATTATTGCCATAGGATAGAAAGAAATACATAGGAAGATTTGATCTTTTCCAGGGCAGGTACTCAATATTCCCAAAAACAGCACCTTATATTGTACAAAAAAAAAATCGAAACTCCATGAACCAGCTATCACATAAGCCGTGATTTTGTGAACTTTATTATAGTGAAAATCTTAAGAGAACATATTGTGAATTTCACGACTCTTTAATGGAAAAAATACTGGGAAAACTTCCTGGAAATCTCCATGGAAGGATATATGATAACGATATGCTCAAGTATCATCTTGGTCAAGATGTGAACCATATTTGTTGTAAGACGCAGATGAAGTTCAATTCGTTCCCTTGTGGGTGAAATATTACGAAACAAGGCTGATACTATTCGTTACAGAATGAAAAAGATAGCAAATACATACCTTTAACGTCTACCCCAACATCAGCCAGTGTATGGTAATTCGGAGAGCTGAAAGCATCCAGCTCGTTTGAACTCATTTTCACAATACGATTCCCTCTGAACAATTTGTTTGCAAAAAACACACATACTTCTGGAATAACGTAATATCCTGCGATTATCAGGGACGTCAAGAAGTTATATTTCGCATCACCACGTCTCTCAAATATTGAAATCTGAAAATATTGAATTAATAATGAGGGATTGTGATGATATGTAATGATGCTAAGCAACTCAGTTTCAAAACAATTTGAGCGCAGAATGAAATTTAAAATATCCAGTTCATAGCATACTAACTGTTCAAGTCTCGAATTATATTTTTCTGTTTGTATTTGTATTGTATGAATAATCATGTGATGTAAAATCAAAATACATACGGAGAGCAATTGAAATATAGAGTATTTACTCTTATTCTTTCTCAATTTTTATACTAATCACTCGATACTTGAATCGAACAAATACCACTTACATGACATTTCCACGCAAATAGAGAGTAGCATGCAAACAATTTCATTCGCCGGGATAACATTTCATTCTCAAATCCAGACAAGATTATTTGGTTCGGAGAAAAATATCCCTTGAGCTCATCAAGTGGGCATGTAAATGAAATATAAGACTATCTCAGTAGAATCAGCGACCATTATCAAGAAAGTCGTTTTTATTTGATCTGATTTGCATCAATTGACATTTCGATGACACATGTGGAAAGAAGGAAAATTTCAGAAAGTGATTCTTGGCTTTTTCTTCTCCAAATTTCTGCAAAAGGAGTTCAAAAGTTTTGTCGAAGAAGTAACATCAAATATTCAGCAAACATTGTCTGTTGATATGTGTAAATAATTGAAAGACGTTCAAGTCATTCACAAAAAGGCAAAAAGAGTCTCTCAAATAGCTACCACCCTGCCTATATAGCGCGACGGATGCTGGTTCACAGAGAAGTCACATTTTCTGGCTAGAAAACCTCACGCAAGAGTAACATCAAATATTCAGCAAACATTCGCTGTTAATCTCTATTCAATCATTTATAGACGTTCAAGTCATTAACAGAATGGAAATAGCTACTTTCCTGCATATATAACGCGACGTGTGCTGAATCACATGCAAGTCACTTTTTCTGCTGAATTTGTTCACACCAATCATTCGAAACCTGGATCGAACAGATGCGGATCGGGAAACTGAGAAAAATCGGAAGTGTTTCCATAGCATACAAAATTCCATTCGTTGGGTTCAGATTTGTCTCTTTTGTTGACTACATATTTCGAAACTTGAATTATCGACTAAAAAGGAAGAAAGGAACTCAATCTGGGTTTCATTCTTCTCTCAATGTTTGTGATTTAATGAAACAAATGTTCTGACTTGATCCATTTTTCGAGAACCAGGGGAATTGTAACGTTCTACAGGGGTCAATTAGCTTAAAACTCAACTGCAAACATTGCATCCAACGCTCGTTTCGCCCACCAAGTTGACATCTTCAGGAGAAGAGATATATACTGAGCTAACGACACAATGTTGGTTATATTGATTAAATACTATTATGAGTTAATAGATACAGCTACTCGAATATAGAATGTGACTGAATATGATGTGATAGGTTCTTTTCTATGATTCACAAGTTGTATCTATGAACATGGTTTGGCGAAACTTCCCCCATTAACTTCCACTACTGAACGTACAATTATCATGAATTACTTTTTGCGTGTTAGATCGAATAGCTGGCTGATGGAAGAGACCTTCACGACAGTACCCGTGCTACTTCCGCTACTATCACTTCTATATTCACGCATATGAAGAAAGACATAAAAAATATCGAAATTAACTGATGAGATTGGCCGATACTTGTAGAAAATGCATGATAACATGATAACGTGATTTTCACTATACAGTAGCTTCTTCAGTCGGGTAATGTTTTTTAAAGAACACGTTTGAAAAATTCATGTATCTTAGAGTGAAACACGTGAATGGGTTCCAAGAACTGATGTTGATATTAGATGTAAAAAAAAACTTGTTATAAACTCAAAATACCAGTCTCAGTTCATGTACGCAATAGATAGTAGTTGTTTTCTGACGAATGCTTGTCCACCAACATACTGTATTGGATCGTATCGTTCAGATTCCTCAATTTGGTGAAAGTTACCCTTCTCAATCAATTGAAATCCAAATTTTGAATCTTATAATATTAATTACTGCTATTACTAGAGAGAAAGGGCAATAACATTTCAGTCTATTCGGCAGCGTGAGCTTCCAAGGGTATGTAGGAGTTTGAGGGGTGTCTGAAGATGCGTTCGATGTCGGGAAAAATATGGTGGTTCTGGAAAATAAGGAGCCCGAATTGAAGTATGGCATCTGTGGGGTATGTTGAATTTGCTGGCTTGCTATAGACGTCTTGGAAGTTAGCTGGTGTGGCAGTGATTGACTGAAAAAAATACGATCGATTGAAAATGCAGGATCTCTTATTGGTTGTGGACGTTGGCATGCTTTCTGGGTGGCTGCTGGGAGGCTGTATATTGGGAATTAATCAAGGCGACGAATATCAGCAAACCAAACCTAGAGTCGAACTCAACATATTGAAAGATATTTTATTTATTTTCCAACAACCTCTTTATGACAAGTATGCTACAATGAGAAAGGTGATCAGCCAAAGGATGTCTCGGCGGACTATACGAGCTCACTTTGCTGAGAGCAATCGGTATTGCCATATGCCTCTTGAAGACGGTCGGGCTAACGAGAAAGTATCATTCACCTCTCCTATACGATTTATGTAGTATATGTAGAAATGGATGCACTACAACAAGGAGAACGTAGTCTTCACCAGATACCTTCTTGTCAGCCGAGAAGATCTTTCAGACTTCTCTCGTATGAAGTTTTCGGGACTGTTAACCTTCCAAAATCTAAAAAACGAGGATTTGATATTGAAATAAATTCGAGTATAGGAAAGTTCATTTTGATTTATGCTATGCCATATATATATATATATATATATATATATATATATATATATATATATCCAGAGGATTTGAAATGAATCGTGCCTTTACGGCAAGCGACACATAAGTGGAACCACCTAGGGTGTAACACTATAAGGAAATGCTGTCATAGTTTTCCGTCAGTGGTGACAGTTCGCCACGTCAACTAACAACTGCGTTTGCAGAAATAATGACAAGCACTCTCAGAGTGTTATCGAAAATCGAATCCACAAATGTATCTGGAATGATACAAAGAGAAAGTGTTATTTGCTATGAAGCAAGATGAATCAGGAAACTGATAAATAGATGATCAAATTCTCTGGTCTATCACAATTTGCATTCAATTCTAAATGCCCACCACAAGATAGCTAGCTATTTCTGGTTTTGGTCTTCATCAGCTGTGGGGTGGCATGGTCCTCGTGTCGAAGACAAACTGTGTAACGCCTTTTCCGTGCGTTCTCTAATATTTAACGCCCTCTCAAGGTACGGTCGGTACCTCGGGCGCCAGCTGGTGTTTTTAAAGTGTCACCAAGCACCACTACGCCGGGCAGCTGCAGTGAAGAAACGGTAAACCAGGGGTCTTGGTGGACTTGACAGTTTTCAGAGGTCAGAGAGTCAGATTTTACTTGACTCTGCTGAGATTCGAACTGATTTATCGACAGCTAAATATAAGGTAAATATTAATATAATAATACTATCAGGCGGGAAAACTTGCAAGCTCTACGGTGTCGGTCAAAGCTCTCTCTGCTGCGGTACGACCCTCAACCAATTTAAATCAATAACCAACTGTCAGCTTAGTTCCGCTTGAAATACCGGCTCACGAATATATACGTATATATCACGAAAATAAATAACTCGCAGTACAAGCTTTTGACACTCACGGTAACCACCGGTGGGCGTAAAGAGCGTTCCTGAAGGAATACAGCTATCAGTACTCACGGTGGCCACCGGTAAGCACTGGCAGCAGTCCCCCCTACTGAAACCAAATGTCTTACAAAAACGAGTTGTCGGAAGTACAGACTTCTTACTCCCACGGTAACCACCGGTGGGCGCAAAAAGTGTTCCTGGAGAAGTACAACTATCAGTACCCACGGTGAACACCGGTAAGCACTGGCAGCAGTCTCCCCTACTATCGGAAAATGAACGGTAAAGTAATGAAGCAGTACAAGCTTCTCACACCCACAGTGAACACCTATGGGCGCAAAAAGCGTTCCCGGAGTAATTCGGCTATCAATACTCACAGTGACCACAGATGAGCATTCACAGCAGTCTCCCCCACAATCGAAAAATGAACGGTAAACCAATGAAGCAAAGTACAAGCTTCTCACACCCACAGTGAACACCGATGGGCGCAACAAGCGTTCCTGGGGTAATTCGGCTATCAATACTCACAGTGAACACAGGTGAGCATTGACAGTAGTCTCCCCCACAATCGGAAAATACACGGTAAAGGCGGTTAATCGGAACCAACGCTGATAATTAACTAAATAAAGAAAACACTCGGTTGACGGTCTACCAATTTATTACTACTACCTGCTACCCTTACTATAAAACCTGCGGTACGGTCCTGTCCCTATTCGCTATCCAAATTAATATTTGGCGGAATCGCTGCTGGGTCCGGTAAGCTGTCTAATTGTTGCTCTATGACGGCAACGGCAGACTGCTTGCAGATGATTTCAAATTTCAGCTTTAGTAGGCCTTCGCTTCAGACACGGCACATAGGCATAAGTTGGTCCCTCTAGCGGCACTACTATGAACTATTCGGATCGCAGAGATCTGGTGTTGTCGGAGATTCCGCGATTCCAGTGTCGTGCGCAATAATTTTCAGTAGGAGACAGGACCAAACCGGGAGTACATAATATTATAATTAGTGACTTCGTCACACACCCTTCCCACTTCGGGAAAAAAAGGATTTCTACGAACATACTTTTTTTTTCATGAAACCAACTTATCGGATCATTAACTCCAGGCGCCAGCCTCCTTTCCTGGAAAAACCTTTATTAGGAGGTTCTGGTACACCTGTTACAGTTATAAAAAAAAAGAAAACTAATAAATCAATTCTACAAATGAAATCGGTGAAAACTTCTTCCACCTAGAATTACTCAGCGGTTGCCGTGGCGGGTACATCCACAGTCGAGACAGGTGACATGGCGGTCGGGGTGTGGACACCCACATCCAGGGCAGGAACGGTTGACTGTGGAATGTCTGGTCCTCTCGGTCTCATGGCGGGTTTCAGGGCAGGGACAATCCCGGGACATGGCACCTACTAACCCGCATCGGGAGCAAAATAAAACCGTTTTTTGCTCACGACATTCTCTTCTGGAATGTCCGGGCTGTCCACATCTCCAACAGAGATCTTTCCGAACTTGGAGATATACAGGGCTCGGGGATGGCGGTGGTAATTCAGCCTGACGGGCTGGATTGGACGGTGACCAGAAGGCGTCGTTGAAGGGGTCTTCCTCCGGGTGTTCTAAGAAGTATGGATGGGTGGGGCTATCTTCCGGTGGCGGTGTGTTAGGGTTCCTTCGAGGTGGAGTCACTGGCGTCATTAGGGTGTCTCGTCGCGGTGGAAGGTCAACCTGCTCGGTCCTGCTGATTTGATCGGTGGGGTCTAGAACCATTTCGAAAGTCTCCTCCATGTCGGAAAATTCGTCTTCCTTGCTGCTGGAGTGGGGGGTGGGGGCGGTGGGCTTAAAAACTGAAGGGGTGAATGAATATATGGGGCGGTAGCGAGGGGTACAATGGCAGGCGGCATTGGTCCTGGAGGCAGCGGAATTTCGTCTACCCTAAGCTGGGGATAGGCTGGTGGTCGGCGGGACTGGACACTCATCGGAACTGGCCTCGTTTGTACACGTACCGGTGGGCGAGTACTCGAGCGTGGTTTTGGACGCCGAGCAGCTAGATCTCGAGCTAAGATCTGACAGGCCTTCATTCGCTTGCCGACCTTATTTGCCTTACGGATGGCATCTGCGGCTGGTACGTAGGTTGTCCGTACTGGCGCTCCCAGCGGGGGTTCTCCAGAAGAACGTTTTGGCATGATCTGTAAGAAAGGTGTTAGTGGAGAAGGTTTCTTTCATCGACATATGCAGGACGAAGATCTTTGACGTGAACCCGCAACAGCTGTTTACCTGTATTACTCTTTAGATTGTATACCACCGGAGATATTACTTTTGTCACGGTGTATGGTCCGGAGTATTTCGGTGCTAACTTTGCGGCAAAGTTCTTTTCGGCGGAAGAAAGCGGATGTTCTTTCTTCATTACCCGATCGCCAACGTGACATCGCCATTCTCGGTGTCGTAAGTTGTAATGTCGGCTTTGAATTGCGAAAGCTCGGGCAAGATTCAGCCGGACTAATTCGAAAGTTTCCTGCAGTCGCTTCATTCGGTCCGTATACTCGTTTAACTCTTCATTCGGATCTTGCGAAGCTCTTGTCTCTTCAGAGGATGATACCAATTTTCGGTATACGGCGTTTGGGACGTCTAATTCTCTCCCGAAATTCAGGAATGCTGGAGAATATCCGGTGGTACTATGTCGGGCGGTGTTGATGGCAAACAGTAGATCCGGAAGGTAGGTGTCCCATTTTCGGTGATCCTGTTCGCAGAATTGGGCTATCATTGTTTTTAGGGTCTTGTTAGTGCGTTCCACCGGATTGGCCTGCGGGGTATATGGGGGGGTGCGTCGGTGTTGGATCCCCAAATCTCGGAGTAATTCTTCGAATAGGTGTCCGGTGAATTGGGAGCCATTATCACTGATGACGGTTTTCGGGCAGCCAAAACGGACTATTATTTCTTCGTAAAGTGCCTGTGTAACAGCTTTTGCGGTGGCTTTCCTAATCGGACGGCATTCTACCCACTTCGTGAATCTGTCCTGGAATACCACCAGAAAATTGTTTCCACGAGTTGACCGGGGTAACGGACCCACAAGATCCGTGCTTACGCATTCCCAAGGTTGGCGGTTCTTCGATGGTTGCATTAATCCGGGAGGTTTCATCTGGGAAACTTTATATTTTTGACAAGAACTGCATTGACGTACATATTTCGCTATGTCCCTAAACATACCAGGCCAGTAGTAGCGGGCGGAAATTCGAGCCGTGGTCTTTGCGATGCCCAGATGTCCTGCAGTAGGCGTGTCGTGCATTTCTTGGAGGACTTGAAGACGGATGGGCTTAGGCACACATATTTTCCATGGGTCCGATAGACCGGGCTCGGTCAGATCATTGGAGTCCCAGAAGTGTCGGTACAATCGGTCGTCGCGAATGCAATAATCAGGAAAGGCTTCTGGATTTTTACGGACTTCTTCTTTACGTCTGTCGTACCATGCACATTTACTGCTATTTTCCAGTGTGGCGACTTCGGGGGTGATCAGTTCTCTATCTTTCAGAGGTTCTCGGGACAAGGCATCGGCTACCTTATTCAAACCTCCTCGGCGGTACCTGATTTCGAAATCATATTGCTGCAAGAACATGCTCCACCTAGCAAGACGTCCGGTCGGGCTCTTGATCGAGTGGAGCCACCGCAGGGATTGATGATCGGTGATCACCAGGAAGCGGTAGCCTTCCAGGTAAGGCCTCAGTTTCTCTATCCCCCAGACAATCGCCAAACACTCCTTCTCTGTTACTGAATAGGCTCGCTCAGTCGAAGTCATGGTACGACTAGCATAGGCAATGACCCGCTCACCTTGTTCCGTGTTTTGGGTCAATACGGCACCTAATCCGTGGTCCGACGCGTCGGTCTGGAGGATAAACGGTCTGTTGAAATCTGGACAAGCTAGCACCGGAGACTTGGTGAGACAATCCTTGAGTTGTTGGAAAGCTCTCTCTTGTTCTTCACCCCAGTGCCATCGACGTCCTTTTTTCAGCAGGCGATGCAACGGAGCAGCAATTTCCGAAAAAGAGGGCACAAAACGCCTATACCAAGATGCGACGCCCAAGAAACGGCGTAGCCCACGGATGTTTGTTGGTGCACGGAGCTCCACAATACTGGCGACTTTCTCGGGGTCTGTACGGATTCCTTCGGACGTTATTAGGTGTCCCAAATACTTTAGTGACCTGCGGCCGAACTGGCACTTTTCTGGGTTCAGTCGGAGATTAGCGGCTTTCAATCGCCTGAATACTTCCTTGAGGTTGGCAAGATGTTCCTCGAACGAACTTCCCAAGACGATAATATCATCTAGGTATGCAAAACAATAGGGGTCCATTTCTGGTCCGATTATTTTGTCCATCAGGCGTTGGAACGTTGCAGGAGCGGCATGCAAGCCGAACGGCATAACTCGGAACTGGAACAATCCACGGCCAGGTACGGTAAACGCCGTGATAGGTTTACTGTCCTCGGATAAGGGGACTTGCCAATATCCTTGTCGCAAATCAATACTGGAGATGTATTTCGCCTGTCTCAGCTTATCCAATACTGCATTGATGAATGGTAGCGGATACGCATCCTTAATAGAGACGGAATTCACTTTCTGGAAATCGATGCAAAACCGGGGTTTGCCATCCTTCTTCCGGACAATGACGACAGGTGAGCTCCAGGGGCTATCGGACGGCTCGATGATATTTTCCTGCAACATCCTATCAACTTCGGTGTTGATGACGTCTTGCATTCGAGGGTTCTGAGGTCGGTAACGCTGTTTGATTGGTTCAGGGTTGGACAGACGGATACGGTGTTCAATAAGCGGTGTGACCCCATAAATGTCCTCAAACGACGGCAGTTCCTGATTCAGAAATTCTTGTAGGCGGTTCTCTTCCTCGTCGGTGAGCGTAAACGGTGCGTCCTTATCGACTGTAAACGGTAAATCTTCCTTGACGGTCCCTAAGGGAGAACATGGCACAGTGGTTCTCGGAATCGGATCTTTATCAATACATATCTCGCCACTTCCTAGATGTAAATTAAATTGCCTTCTAGTAAGGATATCCATACCAAGGACCATATCAGCCGAGAGTCCTTGTATGTAACCAAAAGTCTCGGAAAACCTGTGCTTCCCCAGTGTAATATCCACCGTGTACTTTGTGGCAACTGCCACCACCTCCCCGTTGGCTAATCGTGCTGAGCTTCTTGCATTCCTACTGGGGGTAATTCCTACACTCTCCCATTGCTCTGCTAAACGATCTCCGATATAGGATAAGGCAGCTCCTGTGTCTAATAATGCTCTTACGGGGCCTCCTGGGGTTACTACGGTAATGTGCGGTCTATCATCGGTTCCGCTAGGACTTGGGACAGGTGAGGCATCTGGTGGACGGTGTTGGACGGGCCTCACTCCGGTGCAACACCTACTCAGTTTCCCGAACGGGAACACGGACAGTCTCGGGACATAATTCCTTCTCTCTTGCATCTGGAACAAAATAGCCGAGGAGGTTCACGGCACTGGCTCCGATAGTGTCCAGATTGTCCACATTTCCAACAATCTATGTTTTGTGGAGAAGGTCTAGACGGTTCGGTCGGATTCCTGTTGTCACGTATCCTGAGTGGATTATTACCCATGGGCGGGTTGTTAACGGTGGGTCTGGGCGGCTGTGTAGGTACAGGTCTCGGAAGAGTAGGTCTCGGAGGTGGTGGTGGGCGGTGGTAATCCTCAGTGGGTCGGTGTACTTGGGTTAGTTCCAGGCGAAGAAGCTCGTATTCCCGAATGGCTCTCACTAGGGTCGGAATGTCTGTAAAGTCGTTTCTTCGTATCCGTTGGCGGTATTCAGGGTGTAGGTTACGGTATAGCCAGTTCAGTTCTTGTTCTGGATTTATCCCTCCATGTCGCCGTATCAACGTCTGTAACTCCGTAACATAAGTGGAAGTGTTCTCACTAAGTGACTGCAACCGACGGCTGATAGCAGCTTCTAAGTCCACTTGATAGTTGACGGGGAAGAAAAACTCCTTGAATGCGGTGCAAAAACTCTGCCAGTTTGCCCAGTGGAAACGGTTATTTCGGAACCACAAGGCTGGCAGTTCGTTTAGCAGCTCGGGCATAACTGGGAGAAGTCGGTCTGGGTTGATCCCTTGAGACGCACAAATTTCTTCCAACCTTTCAAGAAAGGCTGCCGGATCTCCTTTCCCATTGAATGTCACTTTCCAATCCTGTACTTTTAAGGGTGACATATGGCTGTTCGACATGGCCTGGGGAGACGGTAGTGACGACGGCACTGTTGTTGGAAGGGAATACGGTACTGCATACGGTAGCGAAGATGGAAGTGACGACGGTATGGCTGACGGTAACCAAGAAGGCAAGGAATGTGTCAGAGATGGTGGAAATGAATACGGCAACGAAGACGGTGACGAGTACGGTACTCCTGCGTAGATTCCACCGGTCGCATACGTTGACTGCCCCGGTAGTATTCCGTTAGTCTGCTGACTGAGAGTCGTTGTGAGATAGGTGGATGAGATGGTCGTGGTGGGGGTAGTTGTCGTAGATGTAGTTTGGACAACTACATTTCCTGGCGGATACATGTACGGTGACGTCATCAAAGGTAACGGTGATGATCGACCCTCGCGTAGAAACTTCACCAATCGTTTTCTTTGTTCCTCTACGGTCCCAGGAACTTCCAGTCGGAATTTTTCCAACTCTGTCTCCAACTCTTCTTTTCGTAAGCGGTAAACCCAGCTCACTCTGACATCACTCGGCTCTGTTCCGAGGTTTATCTTCTTCGTGAAATCCTCGTCGGAGGAGTTACCAGATTCTTCTTCGTGTCTCGACATAGCTCTAAGGGTGTAGTAGAACTTTCTATTAACGGTCCTTCTCAAAACTTCCCTTTTTCGTCTTCTGGACTGCGGTATCTTGGAACTGGCGAGAGTGAGCGTCAAACGGGTAGCGAATTTCGCTTCAGCGACCCCGAAAACCTATTAAATGAGGTGTCTTTCGATGATCTCGCTCAAAGTTCAGAAAGTTGAAAAATCTGTCAAAATGACAGGTCGGCGATTTTCGATGGGTTTCGGTGTTTTCCAACCTCCGGAGTCGGATTCAGACGGTTTCAGCTTCCTATCTTGCTCCCTTCTTGTTCGGATCGGAATTTCCTAGTTTGGTTGATAATTCGGTAATCTACGGCCTTGGTACGGTCCCTGCTCGGGCGCCAATTTGTAACGCCTTTTCCGTGCGTTCTCTAATATTTAACGCCCTCTCAAGGTACGGTCGGTACCTCGGGCGCCAGCTGGTGTTTTTAAAGTGTCACCAAGCACCACTACGCCGGGCAGCTGCAGTGAAGAAACGGTAAACCAGGGGTCTTGGTGGACTTGACAGTTTTCAGAGGTCAGAGAGTCAGATTTTACTTGACTCTGCTGAGATTCGAACTGATTTATCGACAGCTAAATATAAGGTAAATATTAATATAATAATACTATCAGGCGGGAAAACTTGCAAGCTCTACGGTGTCGGTCAAAGCTCTCTCTGCTGCGGTACGACCCTCAACCAATTTAAATCAATAACCAACTCTCAGCTTAGTTCCGCTTGAAATACCGGCTCACGAATATATACGTATATATCACGAAAATAAATAACTCGCAGTACAAGCTTTTGACACTCACGGTAACCACCGGTGGGCGTAAAGAGCGTTCCTGAAGGAATACAGCTATCAGTACTCACGGTGGCCACCGGTAAGCACTGGCAGCAGTCCCCCCTACTGAAACCAAATGTCTTACAAAAACGAGTTGTCGGAAGTACAGACTTCTTACTCCCACGGTAACCACCGGTGGGCGCAAAAAGTGTTCCTGGAGAAGTACAACTATCAGTACCCACGGTGAACACCGGTAAGCACTGGCAGCAGTCTCCCCTACTATCGGAAAATGAACGGTAAAGTAATGAAGCAGTACAAGCTTCTCACACCCACAGTGAACACCTATGGGCGCAAAAAGCGTTCCCGGAGTAATTCGGCTATCAATACTCACAGTGACCACAGATGAGCATTCACAGCAGTCTCCCCCACAATCGAAAAATGAACGGTAAACCAATGAAGCAAAGTACAAGCTTCTCACACCCACAGTGAACACCGATGGGCGCAACAAGCGTTCCTGGGGTAATTCGGCTATCAATACTCACAGTGAACACAGGTGAGCATTGACAGTAGTCTCCCCCACAATCGGAAAATACACGGTAAAGGCGGTTAATCGGAACCAACGCTGATAATTAACTAAATAAAGAAAACACTCGGTTGACGGTCTACCAATTTATTACTACTACCTGCTACCCTTACTATAAAACCTGCGGTACGGTCCTGTCCCTATTCGCTATCCAAATTAATATTTGGCGGAATCGCTGCTGGGTCCGGTAAGCTGTCTAATTGTTGCTCTATGACGGCAACGGCAGACTGCTTCCAGATGATTTCAAATTTCAGCTTTAGTAGGCCTTCGCTTCAGACACGGCACATAGGCATAAGTTGGTCCCTCTAGCGGCACTACTATGAACTATTCGGATCGCAGAGATCTGGTGTTGTCGGAGATTCCGCGATTCCAGTGTCGTGCGCAATAATTTTCAGTAGGAGACAGGACCAAACCGGGAGTACATAATATTATAATTAGTGACTTCGTCACAACTGTGATAGATATCCAGAGGATTTGAAATGAATCGTGCCTTCACGGCAAGCGACACATAAGTGGAACCACCTAGGGTGTAACACTATAAGGAAATGCTGTCATAGTTTTCCGTCAGTGGTGACAGTTCGCCACGTCAACTAACAACTGCGTTTGCAGAAATAATGACAATTGTGATAGACCAGAGAATTTGATAATCTATTTATCAGTTTCCTGATTCATCTTGTTTCAAAGCAAACAACACTTTCTCTTTGTATCATTTCAGATACATTTGTGGATTCGATTTTCGATAACACTCTGAGAGTGCTTGTCAATGGGCCACAATCAACACCAAGATAGCAGCCACCACGAATAGAAAGATTGTTTTTGACGAGATGTAGGAGCTTGTATCTGTTCCCGAAACATATCAAGAATGGAATATGTAACATCAACTCACTTTTACACCACTGCAGAGGACACATTAGAAATAAAATACAAGGATTTAACCACAGGTTGAAAAAACGATATTAAATTAAGAAATAAATGCAACGTTCAGTGAGATGAGCTATCTCCAGAATGATCTAAAAAATGTTAAATTTCAAGTACGTAGCTTGCTTCCATTTGCTGTTTACTCTGAATATGACAGGAGACAAAAAATTCATTACAATAAAAATTTTCACAACATACAAGCTAAAAAAAAATTCAAATTGAATAATTTGAAAATAGATGCTTTCACTAATATTCAATTCCAAGAGAATTGGATTAAAAATTTTACTGATATTGAAATTCCTACATATTTCAAACGTTTGTTAGCTTTGGGACCCAAATTTAGCATTTGCCCCAACAGCAGAGATTTGAAAATTCCTTCCTTACCTTTACTTGCAGATATTGAATCTATCATAGCTCTTTTTCCAAATCCGGATCAAGATCTTTACAGATCACAATGTACTAATGTGATCACTAATTATCTAAATAAAAATTCTTCTGAATCCACATATTTACAGAATATCTTCAATAAATGTAAAAAATTTCTAAAAGACAATCCTGACATATTCATAGTGAAGAGTGACAAGGGCAATGTCACTGTTGTAATGTACAGGCGGGTGTGAGAGATTCGTCACTCAACATAAATGAATCATTGAAAAAAAAGGGGTGTCTGATTTATATAGTTTATGATGGTATTCGTTGTAAGATTAGTATTGAATAAACTTGAGTCGAACGAGTAGTGTGTCGTTTTTCCTCAGTGTGTTCTTTTTCCTACAAAGTCAGAAGTGGGATGGGAACTTTACTGAAAAACAAAATATATTCTTTGCTTCTTGGGTGGTGAAATGGGAAAAAGAAGCCGTCAATAAAAAAAACGTCGTCGTCGTTCTTCGAGTCAGTCACGTGAAACTAGTTATGGGAGTTCAAACTCTTCATCTTAAAGGGGAGTTGAAACGTCTGAAAAGGAAAGTTGAAAATCTAAAACAAACCCGCTTAGCCCCTCGTGTTGCATGCTCGGGTGACGAATTTTTGATTCCTATGTTTGACCCTGGAAAGGTTATCAAGTAGTGGAGAAGTGGATTGAACGAGTTAACAATCTAGCCAAACGTTTTCATTGGGACGAAGATTCAATCATTCGGCTGATAGCAGGTCGGATTGAAGGAAACGCTCGACAATGGTACGATGAACAAGTCAAGTACGATATAACCTGGAAGGAACTGCAAGAAAGCATGGTAGGACAATTTCGTAAGTGTGTTTCTTTTTCCAAATTACTTGAGGATGCAGCTAATTACAAAACAATAGGTGGTCAAAATTTAGATGACTATTGTTTTCAGAAATTATCTTAATTACGAATGTTAAGTTTGAAAATTCCTAACGAATGTCTAGTCGACGCGATAATCGGAGGTATAACCGATGTCAATATTGCACGTACAGTGAGGTCTGCGCGTCACACAGATCCAAATGCACTGTATGCCTACTTCAATAACATGGGTGATATGCCGATTGAAAATAAATTTAAAAGTGACGTTGATCGTTGGTCACAACCTAGCACTAGCTCTCAAAGTAATAACACTAAAGTGAAGTCATTTTATAAAGATAAAAAAAGTTCTTACTACAACAAACCTCATAATTCTAAAGTACCAACTTTGTGTTACAATTGTGATCTCAAAGGACATTTTGCAAAAAAAAGTCGTAAACCACGATTGGAATGCAGGAAATGTCATGAGTTAGGTCATGAAACAGGCAAGTATATTTTTGGAAAGAAACCAAGAAATGAAAACCCTGGAGTTAATTTAATTTCTAGTAGTAAACGACTTGATAATATGTACGTTCAAACGGTACAGGTGAATAATAAAAGGTTGACTTGTTTGTTAGATACTGAAAATTCGAATACTCTCATAAAATTTTCGTTAACAACCAAATTTAAATGGGAACAAATTTCGACGAGTGGGACGATTCTCCGTAGTTTCATGGAAAGCACTATATCTTGCAAAAGCTACAACCCAGTTGTTGTAAAACTGATAGGGGTTCCAGCAAATGTGAATGCTATCGTGGTGCTTGATCAGTATCTGAGTAACGATCTAATTTTGGGTAGATATTTCCTCGACCAACCACACATTATAACGGTAAAACAAGAAAATCGAGTTTTATTCAAAGAACTTCCTGCATTGAATGATCACACAGATTCTTTTATTGATATTATAGATAAAATTCCTATCGATGAGGTCCTTTTTGGTGACATTGAATATAAATCCAAGAATTAATGTATGTCAGTTTTGGATAGATTTGCTAAATGTATCACTTCCTCATTGCAAAATCTTGGTAAAACTGATACTGTTTCAATGGAAATAAAAACGTTTACTGGCAGCCCTGTTGTTTACCAGCCATATCGGTTACCTGTGGTGGAAAAGCTCATTTTGAGTGATATTATTGACGATCTTTTGAAAAATAATATTTTCCGTGAGTCTGAGTCACCATATTCGAATCCGGTTTTGCTTGTGAAAAAAAGTCTGGCGATTACCGTATGTGTGTGGATTACCGAAAACTAAATGCGATAACAGTGAAAGATCGTTACCCCTTACCGTTGATTGAAGAACAGATCGATAGGCTGGGGGAAAATACATATTTTATTACCTTAGATCTAGCTTCGGGACACTACCAAGTTCCGATGGCAGAAAACTCAATACAAAAAACGGCGTTTGTCACACCGGAGGGCCATTTTGAGTTCTTGCGGATGCTTTTCGGGCTGAGTAATGCCCCTTCGGTATTTCAGCGATTGGTTAATACGGTCTTGGGATCTCTGAAAAATTCGGTGGCCTTCCCGTATATTGATGATAATATTATTCCATCTGGTTCTATTAAGGAAGGGTTGCAACGACTATGCCTGGTGCTGTCTGAACTGGAAGAACATAAGCTCACTCTCAAGTTAAGTAAGTGCACATTATTTAAAACAGAGGTGGAGTACCTCGGTAGAGTGATAAGTTCTGAAGGTGTTAGACCAGGATTGAGGAAGATTGAAGCTGTAATTGAAATACCTCAACCGGTTAACGTGAAACAGGTACGGCAGTTCCTGGGGTTAGCTGGCTACTTCAGAAAATTTATTCGTAACTACGCACTTGTTGTGGAGCCCCTTACACGATTAACCCGAAAAAACGTTCGGTGGTCATGGGACTCATCTCAAGAAGAAGCTTTCCAAAAGGTTAAGACCTTGCTAAGGAAATATCCTATTTTGACAATTTTTGATCATACGCTAATCACAGAACTGCATACTGACGCTAGTTCATTGGGGGTAGGTGCTATGTTGTTACAGCTAGACAAAGAAGGCAAGTCGCGTGTTGTGTCGTATTTTAGTAAGCAAACAACCAACGACCAACGTCACTATCACTCATTTGAGTTGGAGACAATGGCAGTTGTGTTAGCATTGAGCTATTTTCGAGTGTACTTATTAGAGTTGAAGTTCAAAGTAGTGACTGACTGTAATGCCCCTAAGACAACTTTTTCGAAGAAAGATTTACTACCACGGATTCAATACTCCTTTTTGGGACTACTGTTAGAATAATCAGTGACAGGGGATCTGCTTTCACGTCATGCACCTTTCAAGTGTTCTCTAGCACCTATGGAATAAAGCACATTCTGAATGCAGTTGCCACTCCAAGAGCTAACGGACAATGTGAGCGATATAATAAAACGATACTTAGTACTTTGGCTGCGACGGTAGTTGGGAAGGAACCAGACTCTTGGGATATATACGTGAAGCAAATCCAGAGTGTTCTTAACACTAGTTATAATAAAGGTATCAACTCTACACCCATGGAGGCACTCATCGGATGTAATTCGAACCATGGAGCACAAGGATGGATCTTGTCTGAATTGGAGAACGAAGTGAATCGCATGGACATTAAAGATTTACGAGCTGAAATTTCTGATCACATCTCACGAGATCAGATCAAGCAGAAGGAACGGTACGATAAGAATCGTCGAGAGGCAGCAAAGTATTCAAATGGCGATTTGGTTATGGTGGAAGTGACGAGCAACAGAGCTACCCAATCCAGCAAGAAGTTGCTACCGAAATATAAAGGACCTTTCAAGATCGTGGGAGTGCTATTCAACGACAGATATGAAGTTGAAGAGCTGCGAGAAGGTTTCAAAAGATCACGTTCAGTAGCATCTGCAGACCACCTAACACGATGGGTTGCGTTTCAAGACGATAAGAAGTAAGTAAAGAGATATCTCTGGCCAACGAGCTTTACTTTTTGGTACGAGGACCAAACATATCTGAGGTCGACGGACTTCATGAGACCAACGGGTTTCAGAGATCGATGGATCTCAGATCGACGGACCTTATGAAACCAACGGGTTTCA
>JAVJAQ010005656.1:0-107156 GCA_032362365.1 Zygogramma bicolorata
ATACTGCTAATAGTATGCTAGGATTACTAAGAAGAAGCCGCTTATCAGCAAAGAGGCCGAAAGTGCATCGCCTCCATTGGAACTTCATTCATTCAGTCTGACTTTATTTTAAAACGATCAACACCATTGTCTGTTCGAATAAAATATTTTTTGAAAGGCTCTTCGAGTGTCCGAAAACAAAAGTAGTATTTCATAAATACAATTGGAGTTATTGAACAATAGGCAACCCATTCATTTCTTCAGGTTCAATACTAACAAAAATCAACATTCAGTAGCCTAAGTCTGACCCCACAATCCTATGAACACGATAATATCAATAATCTTCCTATTTTTACACCGTATCAGTTTTGTTTCTCAGGGAAATGTCTTATACGATATTAGAAATTCACTACATGAAGTCCAGAAACCAATATATGATTCAATTGGGGATATTCGATTAAATCAAAAATCTGTTAATGCTCTCTGTTGAAGAAAATATCAGAAGAGACTGCATTAAATACTGTATTAAGAACAAACACAAAAAAGCATAAAACACATAACACAACACAAAATCAACAATCCATAGATTTAAAATATCACATAATCCAATGATTCAGATTAATCCTAGGTATAGCATCACTGGAACAATCGACGAGCTGATTTCTGAAAGAAAAAAATACGTGAAAATCGCTCTTGAAACTGACGAAAAGAAAACTGAATACACACCCTGACGAATCAGGTTTCCTGAATGCATTTTTTGCTTGTCGCTTCAACAATATGTGATCATTGTTGTCACAAATCATCCTGGACATGGATGCTTTCCTCAGTTCAAAAAGTTGGTCTGGAAGAGAGGTATATCAAAAAAATAATAATTTTTCATGCAACCGGCCGCGAAACAAGCATTTCGCAGCTGCAAATTGCAAAATAATATTTTGCCAGAGTAACTGCCCAGAGTAACTGCCGGCAAACTGAACGTTTATATTGCTTATTATGTAATTTCCATAGAAACACTATGATATTGACGCCATCCGTTCACTTTTCTATATTCGCATTGGAACGCTGTCTAAACGCTGGCGAAAATCTCTCGCAACACAAAAAAGCATTTTACGGCTTTAGTCAGTGGCGGATCCACGGGGGAGTTTTCGGGTCCGGACCCCCCCCCATTGGGAAAATAAGAGGTTTTTTTTTTTCAATTTTTATCGGCTCCTAATTTCTAAATTTTGTTAGGGAACAAAAAAATGTCACATGAGCAAGACAAAAAAATAAAAAGGAATAAATTTTTTCGCTTTAAAATTGAAGAACTTCATTAATTATTATTACATTCCATTGAAAACTAAAGAGTAGGCTACATTTGAACATTAGTAAAGTTTCATTTTTTAACAACCAATTCATTCAATTCAATAATCCTTCAATTCCTGAAAACATAATTCTCAAGAATTAAAAATAGTACAAACAAGATCTGGATTGAATGTTACCCAAACAAACAAATTTCGGTTGAAATTTTTGGACTCACCGATTGTTCTTCATAATTAAATCGTATCAGACGCTGGATCAAGCCGAGTAAAATATGAAAATAGAGTCCTCTTCATGTTATAGGTTCAAAATGAAATGCTTTTTTTTAACTATCAAATTGCAATTTTTCTCGATGACACTTTGAAGAAAATTGACACTTGTCAGGCTGATCGAGAAAAAAATCGAGAAATTTTTGACAGTGCTGCCATTGGATCCTTTTTGGCGCAGTATTTGAAAAATAAGACTTGTTACATTTGTGATGAGTATTGTGTATGTCGGTAACGATTTGAATATACTATGTATGAGTAGAATATGCTGATGATTAGGTTAAATCAACTCGATTCGATTTAAAAAAAGTAAAGTTTAGAACCTACTTTACCTCCTGGCTACACCTTCAAATTTTGCTCATGTCAATCTCTTCCACCTTTTTTGGATCTTGACTAGTTGACTAGTTGTTGCTATACGGTAGCTCATAATTTATATATATATATATATATATATATATATATATATATATATATATATATATATATATATATTTCGAGTTATAGACCCCCCTTGACCTGATCCTGGATCCGCCACTGGCTTTAGTATACAAATAACTCAATCTCATACTTGGACAGAGTTTACTGATTGTTTCTATGTACCACG
The DNA here is from genome assembly GCA_032362365.1 of Zygogramma bicolorata. Classification (NCBI taxonomy): domain Eukaryota; kingdom Metazoa; phylum Arthropoda; class Insecta; order Coleoptera; family Chrysomelidae; genus Zygogramma; species Zygogramma bicolorata. The sequence continues at coordinate 2,143 of JAVJAQ010005656.1, forward strand.
TGACAATAATTTCTTCGAAGCTTTTATTTTATTCAGGAATCTAAAAGAATTTACAAGACATTCAAAATTTCGAATAGGTATATTCATAATACTTTAGCAGTAGACAGCTGTTCATATCTAATGCACAATTTCCCCTTAAAAGGTATTTCTGTTAAAACTTCTATAAGGAAATCTGTCAAATTTGATCCAGACTTTCGTGATATTTGTCAGAGTAGCGTATGGTTTTCCGATAGTCTATTGTCAATGTGAAAGCTGAATGAAACCATTCAATATCAATTTATTCACCGAGGATTTTCTCCAGAGATCAACTTGTTTTATTATTATGTATATTGAAATATTACACAATAGGAAATATCAAAAAGTCACGATATGGTACAAAAATAGAAATAAGAAGGAATCGTTCGTTGCATATTGATTCATACATTTCATTGTACTTTGTTTACTGTGGAGGTGGGTTTCGTATCCTCTAGAGGTGCAACATATAAATCATCTGTGCTCTTTGAGACCACACATTTGCGGTGTAAAACGAAATTGTGTGTCGTAACTTTGGAAACAGTGGATAACTCGTGATTTATTGTTGAACTCCTAACGTATTGACCTTTTCATTTGAAACTTACTCAACTTTCAACTGTAGATAATATGATGCACAAATTCCTTTCCATTCTGAGCAATGATCAATTATACATCCATGTATTATGTGTTCATCGAAATGAATAATGATCAATCAATAAGCTATTGGCCACGAATTCAAGGTGATTTGAAATTTTATGAGTTGCCAGGAGTTACAAGTGTTCATGTCAGTTTTAAAAATAAATTACTAAACCATACGAAACTCACCTTCGGCTCGTTTCGTATCCCGGTTTATGCTCATGTATTAATAACCATCATTACATACTGCATACTATACTTTTTCAACTCAGTCGGAATCAGTGGAATTGCACATTGATTTTCTCATATCCTTCCTCATTGATGTGAAAAATAATTCAGTAAGGACATTTATTTGTTGTTTAATGTTGTTTAAGTATCAAAATAGTTGTACGATACAAATCTCAACAGAACCCAATCTTCAATATTCACACACTTGTGAATTTACATAAGTGATGTTTGGAAGTATTCCGATTTTATTACTTTATTTTCCTTTCCATTTTTTATTTATATTAGTATTTTTTTTTCCTACTATAAACATAATGTATGTTTCTTGGGAAATAAATAAATGAATATATATTATGATGATTGTGATCACATGTATTGTCTTTGTTTAGTATTCGGTATAGTATTTTTATTTATTCACGGGCAAGCCTAATTAAAATGAAAGCAAATAAGGCGTTGAGATACGAATCACAAATAAGAATAAAGTTAAAAGGGGTTGATTTAAAGTTTGAAATGGATCAATTTAGAATGTGAAACGAAAAGGACAATGAGCGTCAATAAAACATACTACCTTAAACTATACATTAAAACATTTGGAACTCCTTGCCAAGAGAGGTTTCTCCTGAGGCTTACAAACTTCAGAAATTCAAAGTAAATGTTAATTCGTATCTCCTGTCCCTTGATTCACGCGGTGTTCTCTGAACATCACAGGGCTTCCCTTTCGTGTGAATCTGTATATGAAAAAAAACAGCATTCAGTAATTGAGTTTCAGAATAATGCAAGATTTTGAAAATTTCAAGGTCATCGTAACTATTGGCTAATCGTAAAATTATTGGAAAACAGCTGTTGAATGTGTTGTTTAAAAAATGGTACATGAAATGTTTGTTGCTGTCGGGTTGAGCGTTTGTGATATATTTTGACTTTTACTAGGAGTTCAGCACAGCTGCATTCGCCTTTAATGATATTGGAAAAGTAGTGTCATGTCTCTGTGTTTCCTCCTAGTTTCCAGGAAGGACATACTCAGTGATTGCTGTAGCGACACACACTCACAACGAACACCCGATCTATATGCTATGTATCTGAGAAATTCATTTTGGAGATTCTTGATATGAGTTACACAATGAGGAGACCAGACAGAAGAACAATACTACAAGTGGACGGACCGGTGAACAATACAGAGCTTTAATGGTAGTTCGGTCAGTGAAGTCGTTAAATGTTCCTTCCTCTATAACATTTTTCCTACTAGCGTACGGAAAAGTCCACATCTCCACACTACTGCGGAAAAAATAATTAGTACTGACAAAGCAGTGGAAAACCAAAATCTGACTTCATTGGAACACATTTCAGCCTCTGCAAATGCAGAATGCAACAAATTGCACGTTCAATATTTATTTATTTAATCATTTATTTCAACTGACAGCTTCCAAACAGAATGGGGTTCTGGTATAAGGAAATTAAAATACTAACAATGATAATTATAAACCTAATAATACATTAACAATTGTTGCTTGTACTTTGATGAACATCATTATTCTAGTAGTTTGTTTTTCAATTTTTTCGAAAAAATTTGTATGGATCTGGAAGATTTCATTTCTTCTGGTAATTCATTGAATACTTCTATTGAGCTTGAGATAGGATTGTTTCTACCCTTATTGGTGTGAATAATGTTTAGATGATAATTATTGAAAGTTCTAGTATTATAATTGTGTATATATATTGATAATAACTTTGTTGATATGTATTCAATTATAAATTTTTATGTTGGGTTTTCTACGCAAGTTAGTAGAAGAAGTAGTGTACCTAACAGTGCGTAAGGTGACTTTTCCGCACGCGATTGCTGGCCGAACTCTGCATCACTTTCCGCACTTGTTTAGGTCACTACTATATTACTGATATAAGATTGTTTACAAACCGTTCTGAAAACTTTTTTCAATGCGATAAATGAATGAAAGGCAGAAAATGTATAAAAATTCATATATGAAATTTATATAAAAAAGGAGTAAGTAGCGAACAGCTTAATATCAAATTTGAAATTATTTCGTGTGGGAATACATTTTTCCGTTGACTCATAGATAAATCCAACCATAGACCAGCAGTATCGATATGAAACAGGTTGTTGCCTCATAAAATGATTATGAAATTTTGAATACAGATTTTTTGATCTACTAACGCATTTTCAATTGAAACCTCACCCCTCAAGAGTCAAATGGCCAACAGTAACTGATTCGGATCGATTATAGTAGAAGGTCTAGCTGACCTTTTATGATTTCTCCTTCATTATATTCATCGAATAAAAAATGCTCAGGAAAGAGACAGTTTGAGAGACTAATACAAATAATTACAAATTACTTCTGGTCGAAACTGACAATCAACTTACCGGGGGTGAAATGTCCTGGATTCACACTGGGATCATTCTCAAAGAAATATCTGTCACCGTTCTTCAATCTCAAGAATTGTTCAGCTATGATATTTCTGAACACTGGGCCGACTATTCCTTCACCATCTTTCTCTTCTAGTAACCCACCAACCCAAAGGTCAATGTCATTCACAGAAGCATAGACTTTCTCGAGCTTCGCACCTAACTGCAATTAAATATTTTCATTGAATTCATGAAAAGTTATAGACCGGGAGGTCATGACAGGTGACGTTCCACCATTTTTTCGTGCATGCCTTTTTAGGGCGTGATAACTAACACTAAAATATCAAAGATAGTCGGGTTTTCAGCCCCCTCACGCGTCCTCTTCATAAGGAAAAACGCTTTTCTTTCTATAGCGAATTTTCGTGTTTTTCCGTGATATTTCACTGCATGCCATTGTAATACACGGAAGTTCAAACTAATTGAAGCTCTAATAATTGATGGCATGCACCCCGCAGCGGCCCAAGATGATCAAAAGGTTATGAAAACCTGAAAAAAATTAAAGGGAAATTCCGTGTTTTCAAATTGCATGCTGATGTGAAGAATTGAAGTTTTTGTAATAAAAACACTATGTAAAAATTGGCATGCACCCCTCGTAGGACCAACGGTGAAAAATTTCCGGAAAATTCTGTAAAATTTTAACACCGATTTTCCGTGATTCCAAACTGCATGCCATTGAAAAAATACTCAATTCATACCATTAATCGATAGAAGGAAATTTGGCATACACACCAGGGTGTTGCAAAATAGAGGCATGCATGACGAAAGTTGCAAAAAACACTGAGCAAATTTAGGTGACTTGTTTTTGCATGCCGTTTTGAATTTCATGAATTCACCTTATTTCAAGTCATGAATGTAAATGGCATGCATGTAGCTACAGCCCAATACACGAAAATTGTGAAAAAATTGAATAAACATCAATTTTTGAATTGAAAAAAAAATCTAAAAAATGCCGTGACTTCTTTTTGCATGCCGCTGTATTTTGTTAGTAGATACTTTTTTGAGCCGAAATGCAAAATAGCATGCATGTAGCTTAATGACAATTGGTTAAATAAACAAAAAAATCGTCCGATTTAATAATATAATTTGTTTCTGAATTTTTTATGAAAAATGAAATTAGAAAATAATTGTCAGCATCATTATTCTATACATGAAGTATTATTAATTATTATCATCATCAATCGCTTCATCATCAACATCATCGACATTATAATGAACTTTATCATCATCGCGGCCATGTACAGACTCTTCTTCTGTTGTGTAGCAATTATCGGATTGGCAATCGCTGTCATCGTCATTATTTGATTCTTCATCCTCTTCATCATCGAAGTTTGGATTTATCGATATGACTTCCTCGTCATTAGCGCTGTTTTCTTTTGGGACTATGAAAATAAAAAAAACATGTTTTTCAGTTATCATTTTGATTTTATGTATTCGTTAAAAATAGGTAGAAGACAACTGATCGTACAGTAATTAAATTCTTAGTAGAATAATTATCTCGAATGTGAAAAAATAAAAGCATGGATAGAAAAAAAATAGTACCTTAGATAATTTCCTGTACATCAAGAGGAACGAACCCTCGAACCACCGGAAGGAATAGCTGTCATTTTCCAGTTTCCAAACGAATTCCCCTGAATTCAAAGAAACGTTGGGCACTGGAGAAAAAGAATTTTTCCACATGTGTCCAATATACGCTGCTCGTAAAAGTTGTTGTTGGAGTTCACGTTTACAAGGGAGTAGCATACAAGCATCGAAATTTATTAAATTTTGCCTAAACTCGTCTGTAGGCCCTATTTGGGTTAATATTCTCATCTCTTACTTAACGCTCAGCCGATGTATCTGAGGCGTGAGTGCAAGTGAGCCAAGAATGCTTTCAGCCGACACCCTCCTACCGCACCACACGCTGCCAGAGCCCAGCTAAATATAAAATCTTCTATACAGTGGTATAGGCAATGGCGCAGCGTGTAGCATCTATCATAGGGTAGTAGTGACCTCTCGTGCTAGTCGACGTATGATAGGCCACGTTTAGACTAGAGACCGGGAGATTCGAGTCATTTGAATTGATTGTTTTTACAATTGAATGTTGGACTGTGATAACATGTATGTTATTTCAGCCATCAACTTGAAATAATGTTCATTCGAACAATTTTCATGGAGCTACATGCATGCCATTTCGTATTTCAACTCAAAATAGTATCTACCAACAAGATACAAAGCGGCATGCAAGAAGAAGTCACGGCATTATTTAGATTTTTTTTTCAATTCAAAAATTGATGTTTATTCAATTTTTTCACAATTTTTGTATATTGGGCTGTAGCTACATGCATGCCATTTACATTCATGACTTGAAATACGGTAGATTCATCAAATACAAAATGGCATGCAAAAACAAGTCACCTAAATTTGCACTGTTTTTTTGCAACTTTCATTATTATTTATTATACGATGGGCTTATTCAACATGCATGCCATTTGAATAAGATAATTATTCCGTTATAAAATTAATATTCATCCCCATTAGGAGTGATTTGGAATCACGGAAAATCGGTGTTAAAATTTTACAGAATTTTCCGGAAATTTTTCACCGTTGGGGTGCATGCCAATTTTTCCATAGTGTTTTTATTACAAAAACTTCAATTCTTCACATCGGCATGCAATTTGAAAACACGGAATTTCCCTTAAATTTTTTTCAGGTTTTCATAACCCTTTGATCATCTTGGGCTGCTGCGGGGTGCATGCCATCAATTATTAGAGCTTCAATTAGTTTGAACTTCCGTATATTACAATGGCAAGCAGTAAAATATCACGGAAAAACACGAAAATTCGCTACAGAAAGAAAAGCGTTTTTCCTCATGAAGAGGACGCGCGGGGGGCTAAAACGGCGACTATCTTTGATATTTAAGTGTTAGTTATCAAGCCTTAAAAAGGCATGCACGAAAAAATGGTGGAACATCACCTGTCATGACCTCCCGGTCTATTAGCAGCATCCCAGCGAACATAGTAACATAGCAGGTATATCGTTTGATATCAAGACGTGAAATGTGATGTTCAAGCTTGTCGCAGGGAAATATGTGGAATGAAAAAGGTTGTGGAAGGAAAAGTTGTTCGAAGCCCTCCATCATGTGTTTTGATTAAATATTCAAACTTTATTACATGAGATATCATACCTCTGGACCAAAATCTCTGAAAGAGGTAAAGCGAGGCAAACCAATCAGTTCTCTGTAATCATTATATGGTCTCAAACCGTGGTCCCTTCCTCTTTGGATATTGATAGAAGCCAGGTCAACTCCAAATGGATTTCCAGCCCGAAACAGGTATTTTGTCAGCTAAAAATGTTCAACAAATTAATCATTGTTTGCTAGATCAGACGAGCATGCCTAGATAGATAATTCAACAGTTGTTTTCTAAATTACTTCAAAGTGAATAAAGTCATATAAATTTATTTGCTTTGATATTCAATCATGTCTTTCGTAACAAAGACTATATCATCTTTCCAATTTCATAATCCGATATTGCTGGTATTACTGACCACAGTAAGCAATTTTGGAACGACTTCACTGTAATAGTAATCTCAAAATACTGATGATATTATATAACCTATATTATTTTGAAATGAATCAAATCTTATTAGATGAGATATTAAGCTATAGCGATTCGTTTTCAGGAAAAACAGATAACTCAAGCAAGGTTGAGTGAATAAAACCGAAAATTTTCTCTGAGTATTTGCTCACTGCTTGAAGCCTTTTTTTTTGGAAAGACCTGCAGAGTGAATTCTCCAACTACTGAAAAAACTTGAGAATATACTCGCATGAAGAAACAATATACTCCATTTTTTTAACAAAGTAATGGTCTCAGGGACATTGTCCAACGAAACTCTTACAGCTTCTTAGAAAAGGAAATAGGTTTCTCAACTATCCAAACAGTCTTTTTATAATCACTCTTTTTCTTGCATGATGTAAGCGGGTTCGCCACAAAAGTTTTGGCCCATTCACTTTTTGTACGGTACATGGAATTTTGACCCAGTTTGGTACCTCGTCTACTGTGCTATCCAAAACCTCAGCAATGCCGCTTTGAAGGCCTGGATCAGTAACAAAACTCAGAAAATTATCCATCTTCCTCAGATGTGACAGAGCACCGCCACGAGTCTCGTAACTTTCCGAAAAAAAAATATTGTGTAAGAAATTCAACACTGTTAGTCTCAAACTCAAAAGCTGTTTACTATCACCCATTTTTCTTCTCTCCTTATACACTTTTTCAGATGACACAAAGTGAGCAAAGGTTGGACTAGACTCCATATAATTTGAGAATATACTTCGACCAAAAGTTGTTACTGATTTTCATTCACATATATTCAGATCAAAACCTCATTCGCCCGGAAAAACTGAGCAAATACTACCATAGTAATTTCTCAGTTTTCGTTCAACTAAGTTAATTCTCAAAATAACTTCAATTTTAGCAATCACGCAGGTTTATTCTCTTTACCCAATGGACCTTCGGAAAATGTAATGACTCTAATTATAATCCTTGACAAATGAAAAACATTTTTGAGAGAATAATAATTTTGCAGTCATACTTATTTTTTTTTAACGCCATTTATTCAGTTCATTCATCTAGTACATACAGTTATTCGAATGTATACAAATCATTCATTTGAAGTAAATCCAAACTTACATCTATGTATTTATCGAGCGTTTGGTTCCTAGGCAGCAACATGCTGGTAATGGAACATTACAATCTCAGTGTAGTGGTACATTTATGTGCATAGAATAGAATTTTGTAACGAACTATATGGTGTACCAATAGTTATCGGAGTATAACAATATAACAACAACAGCATAACAACAATATAGCAACATCAATATAAAAACAGTATAATTCACATAAAATACTACCTAACATGAATATAAGGCAACAATATCACTATCCAGTTTATTCATAATTTTTTTTTTATTATGTGTTGGATTAAATTAACTTCAAATGAGGAATAACTATCTTTATTTTTCACATGATTTGGCAATGAATTGAAGGTTTCTACGCATTTGTATATGGGATTATTGAGGGCTAGGTTTGTTCTTACGTTCGAAAGGTAAAAGTTATTTTGATTTCTTGGGTTTTGTAAGTATATTTGCATTGTTATTTGTAGTATTTGTTCTAACGGCAATATTCCTGTTTCATTATATATTTTTTCTGTGTGTGTTCTGTAGTTGAATCCGACTAAAGATTTCACCACCTCATTTTGAAGGATCTGTATTTTCTTAAATTGTGTTGATTGACATATACCCCAGGTTGTTATAAGATAGCGAAAGACAGACAGAAAGTATGCGTTGTGAATCATAAGTCTGTTTTGTGCATTTAGATAACTACTACATCTATACAAAGCACCTATCATAGGAACAACCTTTTTTGAGATATGGTTTGAATGTTCATGCCAATTCAACTTATCATCTGTGACCAGCCCTAGATATTTGGTATAGTCGACTTTTTGAATTACTTGGGAACCAATTTTTATGAACAAATCCTGGGTTTCCATATTTTTGTTTTTGAACAGCATGAATATAGTTTTATTAACATTTATTTTGAGTTTATTACTTAGGATCCAGTCAGCATAAAGTTTCAAATCATTATTCACCAAATGTTCTAATTCCGTTAGGGTTTCTCCTTTATAGACAAGGACAGTATCATCTGCAAATATATAGTAGCGAGCTTTTAAATTGGCTTTTTCAAGATTTGGAGTATGTAAAGAGTACATAGGTCCTAAGACTGGCCCTTGTGGAACTCCACAGGTGACATTTTTTAGTGCACCATTGATTTTGTCTAGTGATACACACTGTTGTCGGTCTCTTAAATATGTCCCTAGAAGATCTAAGCATTTACCTCTTATTTCCAGTAAGTTGAGCTAATTTATTAACATTTCGTGATCAACTACATCAAATGCATTCTGTAATTCTGGCCAGTTCTGTTTAGCAATATCGGAACACGGGGAAAGTATTCGATCGATACAAATACTCACAGCTTCCGGGAATGAAGAATCAACTTCCTGAATTGGTTCTGTAGTGAGAGTGCTCAATACCATATCCATGAATTTACTTCTACGCATCTGAGATGGGTAGAACATCACTTCAGGAATTGCAATCTGTTCTTCCATTTTGTGCATTCCATAAATCCTGAAAAGAATATTGATTTGCTAATGCATCGATAGTACTGATAGTGGATATGCGGGGTTGAAAGTCAGTTGAGTGAACGCCCCATCCGATCCAATAATTCTCAATAACAATTCTATCAAATATACAGAAACAACTAGATTCTTAGGTTTATATATTGACGAAAAATTATCGTGGAATAAGCACATTGAAAAAATTCGAAAAAAAGTATCTCCACTCATTGGAATTCTTTTCAAAATAAGACACTTCCTTTCTCTGAAAATTTTGAAGAATACTTATTTTAGTCTTATTTATTCGAAACTACATTATCTCATTTCTGTTTGGGGTACTGCAAATAAATCTATAATGAAACCTCTCAAAACTTTACAAAACAAAACAATAAAGTGTATTTACAAATTATCGTATTCAGAATCTACATCAAATTTATACAAGCCAAACAAACTATTGGACATAAATTCTCTTCATAAACTCAAAATCAGCTGTTTTATCCATTCTATCAGAAATAGTACTAAAAAATCTAATCTTATTTTCAACGAAATTTGTGATATTCACAATCACTCTACAAGACAAAAAAATTTGTTGGCAACGAATAAAATTCAATCAGATATTGGCAAAAAATCAATATATCACAGTGGTGTCATGATATATAATTCAATTCCAAATGAAATAAAAGAATATCGATCGACAATAAAATTCAAGCAGAGTTTGAAAGAGTTTTTATTCAGCTAATAACTATTAAAAAAAAAAAATTCTTACCCTTTTTTTTTCAATTTTTCTTTTTTTCTTCTTCGCTTAATTGACCTTTGCGTAGAACAATTTCATTTTTGACTGTATGTTCGTTTATACATATGTGTGTTTTTTTTTCAAAACTTATCATGATTTTGTGCTTATAGTTATTCCCTAATTATAAACATGTAATGTTTCTTGGGATAATAAATAACTTACTTACTTAATATATCGTTCACATCATCAATAAAATATTTTTTCCGCAAATCGCTAGGAAAACTTGACATTCCTGTCAAAATTTCTCAAAGGAGAAGTAAACTCATAAATAACTTAACAATTCCTAAGTGATTGATGATTTATGTTTCCAAGTTGAAAACTTAAGTTATTCATAATTTGAGTTGGCTTGCTTGAATCCGCCTTTAGTTCCTTAATGTAAGGAAATTATATATCCTTACTGTAAGGAACTGATATTTCCTTAGAGTTGTTAGTGTTCTACATTAATGATTGAAAAAACATGTTCTATCTGCGATAGTCCATAAAAAGTACTTCTCTCTTTATTTATTTGGCAATAATTCTAATGAAGCAGTATTTACTGACTCAACCAGCTCTGGAGGAGACCCAGGAATGGAAATTTCGTCATCACTCAAAATTTTACTTTCCAGAACATCAGCAATTAAAATTATAAACATAAAGTGTAACAATTCAACCTTAATACGTTTCCACAGTAACCCAAGTCATTTCATTACGAATGTAAAAGCACCATTCATTTGTGAATGAAAGTTATCGCGATTTTTTCAAAATTAACTAATACCTGTCGAATTTCAAACTATTCGCGAAAAAATAGTACGTTTACCTCGTAGGAAAAGCCATATTGTTGGACTCTGTGTTGCTAAGTCTCGGCTTGCGTACAGTCCAGAAATGTTCGGCTTTTCCTACCTGGTAAACAATAAGTATAATATTGTAGACAAGTATCAATATGTAAAATTTTGTTAAAATATTCATTTATGTACAAAGGGTATGAGTGATTGTTCGATCACGATTACCTAAGTTATGGAGTTGCTCTATAACACTTTATTATTATTATATTTTCTCGCTGGAATAGTTTCACACATTAATAAGTCAGATGATGATAGTATTTCAAAATCGCGTCACCGGAAGGTTTCCATAGAAAGTGGAGGTCAAATCAAATTCAATATTTTTGACTGATTCTTCTGTAGATTTCGTATGGTTCGTTGAATAAGAGATAATAACGTAAATTTATGGATATAGTGAAAAATGGCAGCTATATATTCATTTATTCTCGTAAGACAGCGCTAGTGAAACTCAAAATTTGGAGTAAAACCGAAGACTTGAGTTTTATTCAATGCCATAGTCACCCCACCCACAGAGAAATATCCTAATGCTCCGTTAAATTACAAGTAGTAACTCAACACCTGCCAACCAGCTATGATATGGCCCTGAACGATCGATTGAACGCCAGCAGACATTAGCACGCTTGGCGGAGATTCTTGGATATTTCCGCATCCCGACCTGCCCAATGACTAATGAGCAAGCCGCTGTAAGTAAGTTTACTACCTATACTCTTAGCTGTTAACCACAGAAAGACGGCCTCTCCTCGAAGGGATCTTCCTTTCTCTCAACAGTCCCAGCAAGAAAGCACGGTAGTTGTGACTATAGGGCCCTCCGCAAGCAGATGCAAATTGCATCGGCTTGGTCAGCGAGGACGATTATATTATGGCTCTAGTAAATATTATCAAGCTTGGTGCAAAGATCAAATGTGAGCATGTGCTAATGTCTCCATCTACAAATGAACAATTGAACAAAATATAACGTAACGTGCTATTGATTCATGAAAAAAAAATTCTGAACTGTCATGTTTTCGAGATGAAGACTTATTCAATGAAACAAATGCGTTGAAACCATAGAGTTGAAACTTAGAACATGACAGTAGCAGTGAACGGAACGTATACGTATGTAATTTAATAAAGCACATATGACAGTGTTGCCAAGAAGAATTTGGAATAATCTCTGCTTCAGTTGTCAAACCATTTCTACGACAATTCAATACAGTACATGATGTACGCTGAAAAATTGCTGGGAGAAAAATGATAATGAAATTCGTACTCCAAAATCCAAAATCCCGCAACTGATAATTTTCTTCCCATCTACCAATATGCAGGTATACAGAATAATACCAACATTATTATGAGGCGAAAACGGGAATGTTTTGTGCAACTCTAGAAGTAATTTGTGTTATTAGGAAGAAGGTTATGATTCTTATGACGAGCCCTAACCATGCGATCCATACAAAGCAATTTTCCTGCGAATCACACACGTTATTCAAATCATCTTTTGAACAATTCGTTCAGGCCAGTCTCAAACTACCTACACAGTAGGTTTTGGCTGGCACCTGTCAGAAAACAACTACTTCCTTGGCTGATACCACGAAGGGCATTGCATTATATCCAACCGGTGCCAGTGTTCAAGTATTGGGACAGGCATACTTGCAGTGGCTATTTGGTGACTTGTTAGTACAAGGTAGTGTCATCATCAACCTAAAGTCGGTGACACTATACTTACTTACTCACTTACTTACTTACTTACTTACTCCATAGTTGAAAATCTAACACCTTTCATAGTTTCAAATCTCGATCAAAGCTGATGCGAAAAACATCGAGTCATTGCGCCATCTACCCATGGACGAGGTTTTCCAAAAACAAACTGATTTTGCCCATTTCTCAATGCAAAAACAATAGACATAGTCGATGGGCATATCATACTATAACTATGTCGAATGTTTTGCATTTTACCCGCAGGAGAAATTGGCGAATTCGATTTTTTGTTGGAATACCTCGGGTAGATGGCTCAATGATTTCGTGTTGTTTGCATCAGCATTGGTCGAGGGATGATACTATGAAAGATGTTAGATTTTCAACTGTGGAAACTTATTCACTTTAGGTTGATGATGGCACTATACAAGTGGCCAAATAGCCCGAAACCGGTCTGCAAGTATGGCTGTCCCAATAATTGAAAATATTCCTTCATTTGTATCGCCAAGAGCAAATGCAGGATTTTCTTCTATGAAGAAAGCGGCACTGGCACCGGTCGGATATAATTCAATGCCCGTCGTGGTATTAGCCAGGGGAGTAGTTGTTTTCTGACAGGTGCCAGCCAGTTTGAGACTGGTCTGAACGGATTGTTCAAAGATGATTTGATTTAACACAAGTCCTCAAGTGTGTCCATCGACTATATCGAATGTTTTCACACATGTTTATATGACAATAGCCTGATCGATTTACGCCATAATACATTCGGATTATGATTTTGGTGCTGTTTTGTATGTAGAAAGTTTGAATTCCATATTATAGAATACATAATCTAATACAAGTTCTTATACAGTGTCACACATAAAGTTCGCGACATATGGAAGTTTTTTTTATTAATAGATATAATGAAAATTTGGCTTGGCAGTTAGTTTGTGCTTGAAAAATTAGTAAAAAACAGCCTCTTTCCTTTTGTCATGTGATACTCTAAACCTGTCAAATTTGACATTTTTTTCGAAAATTCTCAAAAAATCAGTTTTTTTTGGAAATTTCGAAAAATGCCAAAGAGAAAAAGTGCTCAGTTTCCAATTTTGTACCTTTGCTCGAAATTTGGACTCTTTACTGTCACTTCGAATTTTCCAATTTTTTTAATTTTTCGAATCTTTCGCTCTATCGATTCGAACGAAACATGATTCAAATTTCATAATTTTGATGAATACGAGACTTCAATGTCATATCTTGCCCAGAAAATACCCGCATTGGCCTGTTACCAGAAAAAGAAATGAATACACCTCCAGAAATTCGTCTTTGTTGTTGCAAAGTTCATCTAGTTTTTTCATTTCATTGTAAAACTGATTCGGTTTTTCCATGTATGGAAGTTAATGTGTCAGTAATCGAATAAACGAATTCCTCTTCATCCTTATTACACTCGTATTTCTTTTTTTAATATATTTTTATCCAGTTTGATTATTTTTCTGACCAATAATTCAGTTACAAACTAACCCGAAATATCATACTTTTCTGTAAACTAAACATTGACCTACAGTTTCAAAACTATTCAAAAGACTTTGGTTATGAATCAGTTGTCTGAAGTTTTGGATAATCTGCCTCTAAGTGTTAGACGAAATTTGTGGTATCAGCTTGACGGGGCACCGATCCACCAAACGGTAGAAGTGAAACAGTGTCTCAGTCAGATGTTTAGGGGCAAAGTGATAGGACGAGATTGGGAAGATTATTGGCCACCAAGATCACCGGACTTATCTCCGATGGACTTTTTTCTATGGGGTTATCTGAAACAAAAAAAAAAGCACAGACCATTTGCAAACAAAGAACATTTGGAGAATACCATTCGGGAGTGTTGTTCTAACATAAATCCCCTATTTATTAAAAATGCCACCAAGTCTGTGAATGAAAGGACTATAATTTGTATAGAACGGGAAGGACGGCATACTGAATGATGCATTCGGGTTCTTTATAAGATTATTGAGATAAATCAATGAATGTTATGATGTTTTGTTGTGAATTTGGTTATAGTTATTTTGTTTTAATGTTATTTACACACCTAATGGTGAAAATAAAAAATATAAGATTTATGAAATTAACTCAAGAAGCGTTATTATTTGCTCGATAACTACATCTAACAGTTTACATCCAACAGTCACACTGTTGGGTGTAAACTGCATCAAAATATTTGGAACTCATCTGCAGCTAATGGGATACAAGTCTGCTAAAAAAAGGAATACGAGTGTAATAAGAATAAAGAGAAATACGTTTTTTCGATTACTGACATATTAACGTCCATACATTGAAAAACCGAATCAGTTTAACAATCAAATGAAAAAACTAGATGAACTTTGCAACAACAAAGACGAATTTCGGGAGGTGTATTCATTTCTTTTTCTGGTAACAGGCCAATGCAGGTATTTTCTGGGCAAGAGATGACATTGAAGTCTCGTATTCATCAAAATTATGAAATTTGAATCATGTTTCGTTCGAATCGATAGGGCGAAAGATTCGAAAAATTAAAAAAATTGGAAAAAAGTCGAAGTGACAGTAAAGAGTCCAAATTTCGAGCAGAGGTATAAAATTTGAAACTGAGCACTTTTTCTCTTTGGCATTTTTCGAAATTTCCAAAAAAAAACTGATTTTTTGAGGATTTTCGAAAAAAATGTCAAATTTGACAGGTTTAGAGTATCACATGACAAAAGAAAAGAGGCTGTTTTTCACTAATTATTCAAGCACAAACTAACTGCCAAGCCAAATTTTCATTATATCTATTAATAAAAAAAACTTCCATATGTCGCGAACTTTATGTGTGACACTGTAAATAGGGTGTTTTACGAGCTTATTCTACTAATTTGAATCAGAGAGAGATGATGTGATTCTGAGAAGAACACTCCGTTCAATCTATTTTTCTATTTGACGCATAGTTCGACCATGAGAAATATCCTTATGTCAATTCAAAGAAACCCAGTAGTGCAATTGTTATTGTTCATGCGGGTTAGCACAATACATTCAACTTCGTCACCTTCTGCTGGACTGGTTCATAATTTCCATGAAGTGTTGCAAAATTTGTGTTTTATCCATCAAATTGATAATACCTTTTCTAGCCATATATTTTTTTTGTCTACTAAAGAACGAGAGTCTATGCAATATACACATTTACGTAAAGTAAAAATCACTTGATGCCTGCACCTATTTAAAGTCCCCTGAGGGGTTCACGTATTATTATACGAAAATGAAACAAGTTCCTGATGAGATTATATTCTATACTACTCACTTCAGTATTCCATCAACCATCGAGTGTCCGAACCTGAAGGCTGCTGTTGCGAATTCGTTGATGACTGAAGGTTGTACAGCCTGGTCGTAGTCGAAAGAGTAGCCATATTTTTCTTCCAAATTCAAACCAAATTCATCCATTGTCGATTCACCTGCGAAAAAAAAAACGTTGACATTTCAATGACTCATTAAGAAAAAATTAAATCCCGAGCTATGGGATCCTGGGATTCCGCAAGGTAAAATCGACTCATCCAAGGCGAGCTTATAGGAGTTGTAAATTTCCTCTTATAGAAAGTGACGAACAACAACATTACTCAACTCTCAAAATCAAACAGATGTTTATGGGTACGACAAAAAAAACACTTCTAATACCACTAATGCTTGAATAATTCCTGAAAAATTTTTCAATAATTTTTCTCAAAATATTCGAGAACAAGATCCCAAGGAAAATTCAAGGACGGTAGGAAAATTTTACATCATCTACCTTCCTAGCGCAGTTTTAACTTGATACGTACGTTGGTAACAATGCAAGGCTACCGCCCGCCGCCTGGCACCGGGTATTATTGTTAGACATTTCAATAAACATGGTCGTCAAAAATAGATCCACCCTAAACAAACCAATCATGAAATCTCATCACAATGGCGATCTGGTCTCTCAGTTCAGAAATGAACACTCAAAATAATTATAGTAGTAGGCAATTCCAATTTAACCTAGAGTAAATATAGAGCCAAATTCCCATTCATTTCATGTTCACCCGATTCGAAAAATAACAAATTTCCTGCAACTATCGAGGAAAATAAGTATCACGGGAATATATCAACGCCCTAAAAGGTCAGTAATGTAATGAAACAACAACAAGGCCTTACAAGATACGTACTCGGTGCAACAAAGAATATTTATATATATATATATCCACTATTACAATTCGCTCCAGGCAGTGGCGGATCCACAGGGGGTTTTCGGTCCCCCCCCCCATTGGGAAAATAAGAGGTTTATTTTTTATTTTTTCAATATCTATCGGCTCCTAATTTCCAAATTTTGTTAGCGAACGAAAAAATGTCACATGAGCAAGACAAAAAAATGAAATACATTTTTTTGCTTCAAAATTGAAAAACTTCAATAATTATTATTACATTCCATTCAAAACTAAAGAGCAGGCTACATTTAAACATTAGTAAATTCTCATTTTTTAACAGCCAATTTCATCAATTCATCCAATTCAATAATCCTCCAATTCCTAAAAAAATAATCTGGTTCTGGATTGAATGTTACCCAAACAAACAAACAAATTTCAATTGAAATTTTTGGACTCACCGATTGTTCTTTCCTTTTTTTTTTCTGGTTCAGTCGGTTCAGACGCTGGATCAAGCCGAGTAAAATATGAAAATAGAGTCCTCTTCATGTTGTAGGTTCAAAATAAAATGTTTTTTTCAACTATCAAATTGCAATTTTTCTCGATGACACTTTAAAGAAAATTGACACTGCGTTTTTGGCGCAGTATTTGAAAAATTGGACTTGTTACATTTGTGATGAGTATTGCGTATGCCGGTAAAGATTTGAATATACTATGTATGAGTAGAATATGCTGTTGATTAGGTCAAATCAACTCGATTCGATTCAAAGAAAGTAAAGTTTCGAACCTACTTTACCTCCTGGCCACACCTTCAAATTTTGCTCATGTCAATATATATATATATATAAATTTTGAGTTATTAACCCCCCCTTGACCTGATCCTGGATCCGCCACTGGCTCAAGGTTACTCTTACTGGAAAATATTTCCGATAAATAGGTTTCTGAGTTTCGAAAACTGTTGGTGTGAAATTCTCACCAAACTACATGATTTGTACCCATTGAATATCATTGGAAGATATGGTAGACACTAATTATAGTAGTCATTATCAATGCCTCAACATAGTCATAGCATAGTTTTTGCAGTGGTTTGAAGAAAATCAAAAATCACAGATCAACACTGTAAGTCCAGATATCGATATTCTACTCTCATATTATGTTGGGGAAATTGTAGCAATCCGGCAACGCCGACTTGTTCAAAGAAACGGCACGTAATTTCAATATAATTGAATATATAAATTGTCCAAGGCATCGGTGGTTCAGTGGTAGAATGCTCGCCTGCCACGCGGGCGGCCCGGGTTCGATTCCCGGCCGATGCAGCTTTTTTTCTAGATTGATACCGACCAATAATGAATCTGGAGCATTTGGCAGTAAACGCGAGCATCCCATGAAAGTGTAAAGGCAATTTTCAATTTCATTTGGTACCTATTTTGCATTTTTCTCGAGATGTCGTCTTTTTCTCGAAATGTTACCTTTGTCTGAAGATCTAATAATAATTGTATTTTCAGGGGTAATATAATAAGTGGTATGATAATTACCGATAATTTTTTGGAATATTAATGAATTGCAATCCCAAAGCTGAAAATGTATTTTCTTGCATTGGGATTGCCAATGAATTGATATTCCAAAAAATTATAGGTTATTAATCATACCACGAATTATATTTAGGACGACAATATAACCCCTGTTTGAGCAAAAATTGTTGAATTGCCTGGTAATTGATTCTTTATTTCTGGCCGTATTCAAGGGAATACTCTTTTCCACTGCTTCATCTATGATACCAATCGCCATTTGTCCCCAACGATCGCTCATATTGATTAAGAAATATAACTAATCAAAACACATAGATCTGACGTTTATAATTTAAATCATTTCATCAATTTTCACTTGACAGCTAGTAAAACAAAAACTAAGCAGGTTTATCACCGTGAAAATACAGCGACAAGCTATATTTTCACTGTAATTCGGATTCTATTGGCTGAATTTCAAAATTTGAAATAGACTGATTGGTTGTTAAGCAAGGAGATATATTGCCAGTATTTAAATAGTACAAATAATGAAATAGAATATTGTTCAACGGGCAAAGAATTATAGTCATTTCCGACGAGTATGAAATTTGCAGCATGATCCATAAGCGAATGCTGTAAATCATACGAGTCTGAAATTAGCATTCCAGTCGAGTTACAGACTATGCTTCTTCAACGGCTATAACAGAAAATAACGAAATGATCTGACAAATAACTTTAACCTCAAATTAAATCTCATTTTTTTTCACTGAGGTTTCTTGGGATATATAAAAGAAAAGTTCACGGTGAAAACTGTCCTGTATAGAAAACTACTTGCCTAAAATCGTCGGTAGGAACTCTTTGTAAGTAATAACTTGCAATTCGGCAATAACAATTTGTCGAGCTTCCAAGAATAATTGTTCATCACCCCACTCGGGATTCAAACTGGCCAAGATGTCAGCAAGTCTGTTGTGTTCTCTCATAAATAGTGTATGCAACACCACGAGTGTGACCATTTGATTTGTTCTTGTGTCGCCTAAAAACATTCAATAGGTATCAGAAATAATGTACCGAGACTTTTGTTGTCACTAGTGTGAATTAGATTCCTACCAGAATTGAAGCAAGCTGTTCCCTGTTCCATGGTGAGACAGGCATCTTTATCTTTCGCCAGTGGCAGCAAATGTCTCCCATAATCATTGAACACTTTCAATTTGCCCCCCTCGAAACTCCTGAGTTCTCCAGTCTGTTCAGAAGTTGATCCGTAAATTGTCGATCCATCAATGAAATGAGTCACTTTGTTCATCTGAAAATGGAAAACATGTGTCTGCATAATGTGATCTTATAATAGTAGTTTGTACAACAAAAAATAGATACGGTGGCCATATCGCACAAGGACGAAGTTTGAGCACGATGCCGTAGACGAGGGCGATATGGACAATATCCATTCAAATTATACAGTTAATTTTTTTCTTCAAAACTCTCGAGTATCATATTGATAATCAATTTTAGAAATAGAATATATTTTCGATATTTATCGGCATCCTCCGGAAATTCCAAATATTAATACTTACTTCCTGGAGAGTTATAATATTTCAACCGTTGAAAGGAGGTTTTCAAAAAATCTGTTCTGGTGGAACTCGAACAAACGACAATAAAGAGGACCGTCTCAGGCGTACGCCCTAACCAACTAGGCCATTTGTACTGTATACAATATCACTTATAATCCGGTCAAAATTGACATTGAAGGTTACATTAGTTCGCACTTCGCTAAAAATTGGCATGAATGTTAGGAACCCTATTATACACAATTTTTCAATTGTCCACATCAATCCGAAGTGCGGAAAAAATTTATTCAAGGTCAAATGTTGCAAAAATCGTTTTTTTGAGTTTTCCAGCTAAACGGTAAGTTTTATAATAAAAATAGGTGAAACAAAAATTATTCATCATGCAATTATCTATAAAAATTGTTCCCACACTTTTTTTCCTAAGAATCACCATTTCGAAAGTTGATTTTGCTTGTTCAAGAAAGAAAGTATCTATGGGACCAACGGTTAAGTCCATATTACATGCGTAACTTCTTGCAAAAATGGGATTCACCCACATTTCCCGCCTTCGTCGATATCGCCTGTGCCTAATACGACAATGAATCAATGTTGATAATTACAAAGCGAAACGTTCTTCATCAGAATAATCAAAAATCCCGTTCCGGAGAGCTTTGTCCGGCCGAATATTGAGAAAATAGACAATGTGTATCGCACGATTTCGGACCAACGGCGATCGCAAGAATTTGTTGCTTCGCAGTTCCGCACTTTTGAGTTCCGATGAGCAGAATAAAAGAGGAAAACAGAGTCGGGAAAGTACCAAGAGGTCGACAAAGTGTTTTTCCGTCTTTTTCTTCTTCCGAGAAATAAGAACATTATCATATGATTGAGAATGAAACTTTTTCTTCAATTTCTGTACAATAATATTCACCTGCTGTGCATATCCCAGGGTACAATCTTCTCTTGGAGCCAGAACGGATCGCACGAAATTCATGCAACCCTGATTGTATCCACCGAAAAAAAAATCGTTTTTGGGCATTTCAATGGGCATGCAAGCGAAATGTCGGTATTCGGGTGGAATCACAGTACTTCCGTCACGAGAACAACAAGAAATGGCGCTTCCGTTGACTGAAAGAGAAAATATTCGAATTATGAACTTTCCATTCATAAATTTTGAGATTGAAAATCATTGAACTTATTCTGAATATTTTCCTCATACATAAAATGTCCCATAAGAGCAATGCAATTATCGAAAACTTACAGCGGTAATTGCATTGTATCAAGTCACCATAACAACACATCTGAAACCGTATCGCTAGACGTCAGTAAACAACACAAATAAATGTCAGATAGACTTCAAAAATAGAAAAACATTTTGCGTTTAGGTGAGTGCTCCATATAATCTATAGAGGAAAGTATAAATGAACAAAAAATTACATTTCTTTATTCGTGAAATATTCCAATGAATTACATTCGTGCATAAAAATGACCAGATAATTTCGCATTCAAGCGTGATATCTTATACAAATTGCATTCGGTTATTTTCATATTTTGTAAAAGAGCCCTCGTCCTTCGAACTCGGGCACTTTCGCCAAAATATAAAAATAAACTTGCAATTTTTAGATATCACGCTTTCTTGCAAAATTATCGGTAAATTTCATGCACTCGTGCAATTATAACCGATAAGAGATTCTATGTTCTCTTTCAATTTACACAATTTTTCAGCAATATAAAAATGGAGATGAACATGACTGAATTCACTAATATTGATGCTATTGTACTTTATATCATATAAAAGCAATAGAGAAAAATCGAAATGAAATTTTTGTATTTTACATTCATTCATACATATCTTAGTAAAAGAGACTATGACAAAATGGTTTAGCTTCTTCAGAGGCTTATTCATCGGAGATGAATAAGCCTCTGAAGAAGCTGGCCACTCGCGCTAGCGAAACGTCAGGAAGAAATTCCAAAGAACGACGGCCTTCAAGCCCGAAGAGAAGTAGTTATACTAAAAGAGACTATGTTCGATGTTGGGACTTGGATTGCTATAAAAACTTGACACATTTCTCCTTGCGTGGTAGTATTAAGATTCTTTCAAACTTAGTCAATGTGAAATATTTTTTTCTTCAGACGATGGAGTACTTTTTGATTTGAATATTTTTGGAACAAATGTATCTGACTCTCCTTATCCTGAATAAGACTTCCTCTAAATGAATTCATTAATAGGTAATAGACTACAGGCCCATCTAAAAAATGGATGGGTCATATGAACCACCAGGTGACGTATATAGGACGATATAAGAGCATAAAATAATAAGATTCAGCACTATGCCGTCACTTGTAAGCTGTCCAACTGAGTGCTGGTGAGAATTCAAAAGTGCAGGTAGAGTGAGTACATTTTGGTCATATATTTTCGTACGGCATTTTTGCCCTCTATAGATCCATAAAAAATAATAAGAAAGCGCGTAGTGCCGTAAAAAAAATGGTGCGCCACAAAGTCGGTAAATTTTTTGGATTTTTTGACAATTTCAAGGGTAGTTTGGTCATTTTATTATGTACGGCATCAGTTTCATACTGTTTCAATACAGCTTCTAATCCATTATTTTGCAACGCCGTGCAAAAATCATGCGACAAGGGGAAAAAATCGAGGGTTGCAACCCCCTCTCTTTCCGTGGTCCGGAGGGTGATTTGAAACAACATTTTGAAAGTATTTTATGCATAGATAGTATTTTTTTACATGCCGTACATTATCGTTGGTACAAAGGTCCCCCAAAAAGTCAGTGACATAACGGAACCGGATGAGGAATCAGACGAAGAAATTGATGACGTCATTGGTAAATAAATGAATCTTTACATCTTCAATCTGTACGTAAGACTTTGATTTTGACAAAAACTCATTCATGTTTCAGAAAATGATAGAGAAGATAATTCGGACGTCGATGAAGACATTGATTCCGATAACAACTCAGCGGCTGATTCCGATACTGAATAATTCAAATGAAAACCTTATTTTGTATTATTATCTTTGAATATATAGAATTTTTCTACAAAATTGTTGTTTTATCTATTCACATCATTACAATGAAACATGGTAGCGTCATTTTCATCAACCTAAAAGATATGGTCTGCATTAAAATGTACGGCATAATTTTTTCCTAATTTATTCATTTCAATACTATTTAAAATAAGCGAAACATATAGAAAATTTCAATACTTTATTGATCTATGAATATTTAAACTTTTGCAAAAACTAAAAAATTTCATATTTTGTATTTCTCTATAATTTTTTTTAGAACAGTTTCTTGTGAACGGCAATACTATAACACGATTGTATTTTACAATATCATGTTAAAAGTTGCCGTACAGAGTCAAATGATTTTACTACTTTGTAAATCAAGTATACCATGAGATGAAGATAATTATTAATATACATTCAAATGAACTAAAATTTTTTGACGGCATTATTTTTAATAGTACTTTTGAGTGCTACGTAATGCTTTGGAACCGAAGCCGTACTTTTTCAAATCACCCCCCGGACCACGGAAAGAGAGGGGTTTGCAACCCTCGATTTTTCCCCTTGTCGCATGATTTTTGCACGGCGTTGCGGAATAATGGATTAGAAGCTGTATTGAAACAGTATGAAACTGATGCCGTACATAATAAAATGACCAAATTACCCTTGAAATTGTCAAAAAATCCAAAAAATTTACCGACTTTGTGGCGCACCATTTTTTTTACGGCACTACGCGCTTTCTTATTATTTTTAATGGATCTATAGAGGGTAAAAATGCCGTACAAAAATATATGACCAAAATGTACTCACTCTAATTGCACTTTTGAATTCTTACCAGCACTCAGTTGGACAGCTTACAAGTGACGGCATAGTGCTGATTCTTATTATTTTATGCTCTTATATCGTCCTATATACGTCACCTGGTGGTTCATATGACCCATCCATTTTTTGAATGGGCCTGTAGTCTATAATAGGTATGATTTTGTTTAATATTCCGTCTGCCTGAGACTTGTTTTGCTCCTATTTACAAATTGGAAAAACATCCCAAACTCACCGTAGGTGAAATCGAGAGACTGGCTGATTTCGTGTGAAATAAATTGACCAAACTGCATCACCAACAATGTGAGGTGTTCGTGAGTTGCATCTCTGTTGTCGAACAAGGAAGTGGTAATCCACCTTGGGCTCGGAAGTGTTTTGTCGCCTATTTCTGAAGCCCTTGGCGCCCAAATGCCTGTAAAAATGTTACTCCAAAGACTAAATAATACAAAGAACGTTCCTTTCGAACGGAACACGTTCAAATAGTCAGCAACTTTTCGTACGATAATACTGAAATCTGCTTCCAAAAAAAATACAAGAACTATGTTTTTCAAAATACTTATAGTCAACGATTCAGAAGGAACTGTGTTTTACTTATAACGGAGCAACTTATCGGGGTAGATTGAAAATATGTCCTCTTATAATTGTATACATACCAATTATGGATGACTCATTGAAAGAAAAACGAATAAATAGAAAACCAAAAAATTCTCCGATTTGTTCCAAAGAAATCGTCATTCTTTCAAATAACTTCTGTTTTTATTTTTAATTATTATAAGTTTATTTCACGAGAATTAAAAAAAAGGATATTCAAATCTCTTTCGATAGGCATCAACATTTTTATAATTTTTATAAATAGAAAACCAAAAAATTCTCCGATTAAAATATTCTTTATGTCATATTATAGTTCTTCGTGTTTTCATTGCTCAGTTACCAACATTATGAATGTTAACGTCTGTATTTTACCAGTGATTCCCTAGCGACCATCTGACGGAATTTTCAATTTTTTTCAGAATATTTATATTGTTGATGCAATAACGAATGACATAAATGTTGGTATGCACCACTGCTATAATTAGATGTTCATGCTCTCGAGCAATGTACAATGTACAAACCCTCAGGTCAGAGGCCTTCGGTTTTGTAAGACGGTCGTCCTCAGGTGATAAACATCTACTTCATACCCTTGGTATACTAGTTATTTATTGTAACGAATAATCGTTACATCATTTATAATAAGTAAATTTATCATTCATATGAGACCATCATCTATCGTTCGAAAGTGGAAACTTCACATTATTTTTGTAAATCAATAATAGCGATATCTAGCATCTAGCGGAGAATGGCTGAATCATCAGAATTTTTGTTCAGCAACAAAAACGCCATTTTGGCTTTGGGCCATTGATCGCGCATCGCGCATGATCGAATTGAAATCTGTCGAAAAGGGAAGAAACTCATCGAGCTCTCTTCTAATTAGGCTATCATCGAGGCAACATTGTTTTGAGATTTGATTGCTAAATTTGTTTTCACGTTTTCTGAATATCTTTACATTATCTTCCTTTTTCCACAAAAGGTTCTCATGAAGTGTTTGTTATCTTGAATGGAATATCAGGTATGTGAAAAGAGTTCCTACAATTTCTTATCTTCTGTTCAACAATTTTAGCCAATGGTGGCAAGCATACCTTCACGTAATCTTTATCTTGATTTATCTTTGTAATCCTTCAACATTCAAGTGATTATCGATTCCATTTATTGATATTTTCAGGTTATTATCGCCAGAGGCGTATCAATTTCGTTTTCACAATTTCGTGAAACGAAAATTTCTGATTTTTAAGAATTTGACTGCGTTTTTATTTTCACAGCATTTGGCCAAATGACGAATGAAATTCTGAAAAGATCTCAATCAATTTGTTCGGAATAGAGGCTGAAAGTTGATTCCTGTTTGGAAAAATATATTGAAAACGTAGTAACCCACATGGTATCCTGTACATCCAGGCTGGAGATGATTCTAGGTGAGTATTGATTCACACATTTTTTCTTTTCCATAAAATCAGTAATTGTGTGTATTAACTCACCTCGAGTCATTTTCTTTTAAGCCATAGGGTTCAGTGGGCATATTTTCTTGAAAGTCGAAAATTTTGTCGTTCCTTGAGTCAGAAATTTTGTTCCTGATTTAAGTATTTACCGTTCCCTTATCTTTCCTTTATCTCTTTGAAAATATCTAATTTGAGTCAGTCCTATTTATTGCACTCGAAAGTTTATTGCACTTGAAACTTGGATTACGAAAGATTTTGTGAAGTAGCATATTAATATCTTTTTCTCGGAACTTCTTTATCACATTATCAGATATTTTGATTCCAAACAAACGAAAGTTGAAATTCTCTGAATATCTTTTCTATTTCTTCTATTTCAATATCTTTTCTATCTCAATATTATTTTTGTGATCATTAACTTGTAGATATCAATAACCGTAATAATTCATATATCGTTAGCAGACATTTTTTTAATTATATCTTGAACACATGTGTAACTAGCTTTAACTGCTCATAAATTCAGTAATGAATCAGTCTCAACACATGTTGAAATATCATTTTTGAGCATTAATTTAAGATCATAGTTATAAGAATATCTTGTTTTGCATTGTCTTACACAAATATCTTTACGTTATATAATTGCTGAGAGTTTGCTAGTTACGTCAGTCATCCAAGGTTCAAGTCTGGTGTACAACTATCTGGTTCCTTTATAACTCTGCGATATCATTTTCATGATACAACAACTACGGTGAGTCCAAGCCCAGCCACTGAACTGCAAGTCCAAACCTGAGAATCTACCAGGAACACTAGGGTGAATATAGTAGCCCGACTTCTCCCAGGAACATCAGGGTGAATATAGTAGCCCAACGTCTTCCAGAAATATCAGGGTGAATATAGTAGCCCGAGACAAGGAAACCTGATCCAGCCACCATAGAGAAGAGAAGCTTGAGTTGGCCACCACCACAAACCATACGACCAGAGTCCAGTGAACCAGATACCAGACAAGGTACATCAATAACTGAACAATATTCAAAATCAATATCCAAGTTGTTTTATTATACTTTATAGTTTGTTATTATACACCATATATAGTTGCTTTGTGTTTTATTGTTTTGATCAACATAGAAGGAAATTATCTTAAAAATTATCTTTATCTATATTAGGGAAGTTTGAATTTTTATCCTTTTAAATAAACAAAAAATGTCTGGCGTCCAGCCAAAATTAATTTCAAGATCCTTGCTTGACACCAACCTAAATACGATACTGGCAAGTCAGTCCAAAGAACACCACGCCGATCTCCACTGAATTAGTCTGGCAAATCTGCAGTAACAGTTACCATATGTAACTACGTTACATAATATACCAAAGGTATAAAATGGATGTTTATGAACTGAGGACGACTATTTCGAAATAACCGAGGGTTTGTAAGTGGCATAAAGGCATATTTATTCCCGTGGTACATACCAAATTTTATGTCATAATAGTTTGTTATTGCCTCTAAATAAAGTCAGTTGCAAAAAAATTATTAATTCGATTCGATTTTAACTAGTTACTACGGTTCATAGGTTCCCAAAGTGGTCCAGGTGGAACCCCAGGGGTCCATAGGAGACCACACGGGGGTCCACGTAGACGAGAAAAGAAAACAGGGGTTCACAAGTTGTAAGTGGGGGTCCAAGAAAAATTTTCTGGCTTTCATGATAAAGAACAAAAATTTTGGCCTGGATTCAGCTCTCAACGTAGGCAGGTGGCATCATTCACTAGGTAGGTACTAAAAATACTCGAAACTCGGTTCAAACACAAAATTGAATAGAATTATAGATGAATTTACAATTGTTTACCACATTTTTATTGTATACCACATTTTTATTGTATATTGTAATTAATCAATCATATTATATCACATTTAAATAACCTGCATGATGACCTCAGAAATAGATTTGAAGATATTCTGACGATGGAAATACCATGGATCATAAATCCATTTGGAGAAACGGAAGTGCTGAAGGTGATATTACAAGAAGAACCACTCGAACTTACTATCAGTGAGGAGCTGAAGGTGTAATTTGAAAGAGGGTATGAAACCTCTTAATTGAATAAAGACCATTTATTATTATTATTACTATTAAACCCAAAAAATATTCTGGGCTGCGGGAAATTGCTAGAAAATTTTTGATAGCGTTTCCCTCGTCATATCTTGTCGAAAGAGGTTTTAGTGCAGTTAACGAACTGTTAACAAAAGAAAGGAGCAGATTGAACTACACAGAACGGGGATTTGAGATTACTTCTCACAAAACTGAATCCAAATATTTATAATTTTCAGTCAATTCATAAATCTATCTCATTAAAAGTATGACTATCTTTTTTTCTTGATTTACATTCCAGAATTCACTGTTAGTTTTTTGTCAATTGTTGGTTGTTTGTAAAAATGAATGTTTAAATTTTTTTATTATTTGAATAAATAGGACCCCCAATTTAGGGTGATATTTTTTAGGAGTTTGGGAATACAGTAGGAATGTAGCAGCAGGGGGTCTACCGAATATAATAAACTTTGAAATTGGTCCACGAAAAAAAAAAGTTTGGAAACCTCTGCTATAGTTGCTCGGGAAACAGTTAAAACCGCACGGTCATAAAGTGCACTGTTATGAAGTGGGTAAGAATAATGAATTAGAATGACATAAATGACTATTTAACTCACCGTCATCATAACTAGGCGGTAGTAACCTAGCAAACGGTGTTCGGGTTGCCCCCCACAAGGAATTGTACTGATTGTTGCAGGATCCATCGATCCTGCGGTACCTTCGAGGAACGGCTGGGCAAATGGGGACGGGGGGGCAGTTGTGGCCCAAAGCAGTGTAGCGCAAATCTTCTCTAATCATTCCTAGTTCCAAGTCTGAATTAGTGACGCCCTCTCTGGAATTATAGAATGAGCAGATTTCCCTCATGCGAGTAATTATAAAAATGATGGTAAAATTTGTTCAATTAAGTGAATAGCTTGTATTAGGCTTTCTTTTTTATTTATCATTCGGGAACCTTGGAACCTTGATTTTGTCTATGGTATATTGTCCATTTCATTCGTTTTGGAGAAGATCAAAAATAAAATAAATTCATGAAATAGGTAATAAAATAGGAATGATTTCAAAATCTTTCAAACAAGAATTTTTTCGATATCTTCAAAAATTTAATTGAAGTGGCCGAAAATTGATGATAATCCATATTTAACAAATATGACAGTTTCCTGTAAGATTTTCACTTAATGAAATTCAAATAAAATTCGATAAAAAGTGATCTGAAATATCAGCAAAATTTGTTTTCAAAACAAATTCACTAGATGTCACCGAATATATTTTGGATACATTTTTGTTTTTGAGTTTATTCAAGTTTTGATTCCTTTCCTTTCAATATGAGAATCAAACTGAAGGGCTTGACTAGTAGTGGAATACTGTATGACAAATTTCAAATCAAATATAGCCGCCTCCACAAAATGCAAGATTTGATACTGATTTTTAATTTCATATTTGTTTCGATATTGCTACTGGGCATCAAAAGAAACGGCAAGTCGAACACTGCATGGCGGATCATGAAGTTCAGACAGGCTACACTCACATATGGGCATCAAGTAACAACATTAATAACTAAAAACTTGAAAATAATTCAAAAAAATGTTTTCAAATTGAACTACTTGATTTTAAATTAGGATGATAGTTATCTAGATAATGTACTTGGAGCTGAAAAATAAATTAGGTGAACCAACATTTCAAACAAAGCGTTTTTATCAAAATTAAGATAGTATCATCGTGTGCTGAAAGCTAAAAAAATATTCGGTGGGTCCTAGGTACCAGTCGTCACACCATTCTTTTCATCCCTCTATGACCCTAGGGCATTGATTAGATTAGACGAAAAAACTAAATCGTAGGCGTAGCGTAACCTGAGTAAATACGTAAATAGTATTTATTTTATAATGACATAGCGGTTGACTCGCCCAACGATTCCTTTTTTTTTTGTCTGTTCAATGCCTCATAGTCTTGAGGAGAATGTAGTTGTGATTACTGGTTCCTGGGACCTACCGAATTATTTTTTACTTTCTACATATTATTATTATCTGCGCTTTCGATAAAACCCTTCAACCCAGAATTATGTTTTACTAAATTCATTCTAGAAACCGAATTCGCCCATTCCTCCTGCGAGGAAAATGTGTATGCTTTGGAAATACCTCGTCCATGGGTAGATGGCGCAATAACTTCGTTGTTCAAATCAGCTTTGGTCGGGGCTTGATACTATGAAGGTTTTTGATATTTAATTATGGGAAGCCATCGACTTTGTTGATGATGGCACTGCCTTGTACTGACGAGTGACCAAATAGCCCGAAACCGGTCTGTCGTATCGCCAGAAGCAAATGCATGATTTTTTTCTGTGAAGAAACTTGTACTGGCACCGTTCGGATATAATTCAATGCCCTTCATGGTATAAGCCAGAGGAGTTCTTGTTTCGACAGGAGCCAGCCAACACCAAAGAATATTTACTTATAACGAACAAGAAGCGCATCTCACAAATTCGACAAATACACCCTGAATGCGCTTGTCTACCAGCAATGTCGGCATTCGGTCAGTAAAGGAAACAAACTGAACTGGTGTTTCTTGTCAAGTAGTTTACTGGCTTACTGTTTTTTGCTGGTAGTCTTGCGTTGTCGCAAGAAAAATAGTTTGGGGGTCATGAAATTCTGTAGTGGTGGAGAGCACAGGATTAGCGGCTGTGTAGCGGCAAGTGTCGCTTCTTGTTCGTGAGTGTGAGTAGATTTGAGACTGGCCTGAAAGAATTGTTCGAAAGATGATTTGATTTCTTTATAGTTTACTAAATGGATAACTAGGCGATTCAATTCAACTGAATGGATATGAAGGTCACAGCTCATTAGAGCCACCCGGCACCCACTCGGTACCGCCTCGCCTCCTGCGCCTAGCATTCTTTATATGGACTTGTATGGGTATGCGCTCACTATATCAACTCCGTAGCGTCACCGGATCGCCTCGGTCGTAAGCCTCCACGCGCGGATGGCGGCTGGACCACTCGGTGACAACTCGCTGCTCGCATGCTTGCCTTGCGTTGACTGCGCGTTGCCAACGCGCGGGTCCCGAGTGGACCACGCGCTGCCCGCGAATGATTCACGCGAGGACGATAAAGAAAAACTAGTGCCAATTGTTAACAGACTACTCAACACTTAGTGGACCAAGCGACGTCCACTCGTTGACCACTCGGCGTTCACTCGTTGACCGCGCGGGGTCCACTGATTGACCGCGCGACGTTTATTGGTGATATCGCGGCGTCCACCTGTCGACAACGAGTGGACGCCGTGCGACGAGGCGGTGCCGAGTGGGTGCCGGGTGGCTCTAATGAGCTGTGACCTTAATTTCCTATCCACACAAGGTAGGACATGAATTCCACAAATAACCTACCAGGGACAACCTTGTAGAAACGTCACAATTCTCATCTGTCTACCTACACTGTCCTACATACACGAAATCCAAGTTTATTCATTTAAGCATGAATAAATATCAGAAATATTTCCTAGTTCATTGAGTTCAGTTCGGAATGTCACAATTTGATGTTTTGGTAATTATCCGTTAAGCGGGCTCCATCGTGAAATTAAAAAATGTTTGGTGGAACTTACGTATTTCGGCCTCCTGAACAAAAAATTCTAATAAAGTTTTTGGGGCTCGCAACTAGTTTCGGAGATACGGCCCCCAAGCACAGGAAATCGGAGTTTTATGCCTTTGTTTGTTTCTCAGCCAATTCCGCTCGAAATTTCTCCTTCTTCTATCAGCACAATATACTCATTCTAAATATCCTTCTTCATCACTTTCCAACAGAATTATAAGCATTTTTACATGCAAAACTCTTAAATGTAAATCGTCATAGAAATTCGAGGTTAGCAAAACAGTAGAACGCGCGATCCACTTTCTACTGTTTTGCTAACCTACAATTTCTATGACGATTTACCTTTTAGAGTTTTGTAGTGAACATTGGGAAAAATGCTTATAATTCTGTTGGAAAGTGATGAAGAAGGTGGTATAGAATGTGTATATTGTGCTGATAGAAAGAAGGATGAATTTCGAGCGGAATTGGCTGAATAATCAAACATAAATGCCAACCCTGAAAACCCTGTTTTCCTGTCTTTGGGGGGCCGTATCTCCGAAACTAGTTGCGAGCCCCAAAAACTCTATTAGAATTTTTTGTTCAGGAGGCCGAAATACGTAAGTTCCACCAAAATTTTTTTAATTTCACGATGGAGCCTGCTTAACGGATAATTACCAATGTTTTTTTTGTGGAATTGAGGAACTCATTTGGTAAATCTGTAAAAGCAATTTTTGGTTAATAATCTTTCCTCCACAAAGGAATCAAAACTTGTATAAGCTCGAAAACAAAAATGCATCCACCAAATATTCAGTAACAACTAGTGAATTTGTTTTGAATAATTATATCCGAACGGTGCCAGTGCAAGTTTCTTCACATAAAAAAATCCTGCATTTGCTTCTGGCGATACACATGAAGAAATCAATGTTCAATTATAGGGACGGACACACTTGCAGACCGGTTTCGGGCTATTTGGACACTAGTCAGTACAAGGCAGTGCCATCATTAACATAAAGTCGATGGCTTCCCATAATTAAATATCAAACACCTTCATAGTATCAAGCCCCGACCAAAGCTGATGCGAACAACGAAGTTATTGCGCCATCTACTCATGGACGAGGTATTCCAAAACCATACACATTTTCCTCGCAGGAGGAATGGGCGAATTCGGTTCCTAGAATGAATTTAGTAAAACATCATTCTGGGTTGAAGGGTTTTATTGAAAGCGCAGATAATAATAATATGTAGAAAGTAAAAAATAATTCGGTAGGTCCTAGGAACCAGTAATCACAACTACATTCTCCCCAAGACTATTAGGCATTGAACAGACAAAAAAAATAAAATCGTTCGGCGAGTCAACCGCTATATCATTATTAATACTATTCACGTATTTACTCAGGTTACGCTACGCCCACGATTTAATTTTTTCGTCTAATCTAATCAATGCCCTAGAGGGATGAGAAAAATGGTGTGACGACTGGTACCTACAAACCCAGCGAATATTTTTTTAGTTTTCAGCACACAATATTATTATCTTCAGTTTCATAAAAACGCTCAGTATGAAATGTTGCTTCACCTAATTTATTTTTTAACTTCAAGTACATTATCTACATAACTATCATCTTCATTTTCAATCAAGTCGTACAGTTTGAAAAGATTTTTTCGAATTATTTTCAAGATTTTAGTTGAATGTTGTTACTTGATGCCCATGTGTGAGTGTAGGCTGTCTGAACTTCATGACCCGCCATGCAGTGTTCGACTTGCCGTTTCTTTTGATGCCCAATATCCATATCGAAACAAATATGAAATTAAAAATGTCGATACAAGTATCAAATCTTGCATTTTTTGGCGGCGGCTATCTTTGATTTGTAATTTGTCATACACAGTATTCCACTATTAGTCAAGCCCTTCAGTTCGATTCTTATATTGAAGGGATTTGTTAGAAAATAAGTAACCTGCCATATTGGATTTTCATTTTTTTCCATAACGAAATAAATTCTACTAGTCAAATTTTTTCATTTTATTATAGCAGCGGCCATCTCGGATCAACAATCATACGGAATGAATGAATTGTATTGTCATCAGAACTGTAGGTGTGTGCCAAATTTCAGATCAATCAAAATAAATGAATGAATAAATAAAAAACATGGCAATCGAAATCAAACCGTTTGAAAAGTCAGAATTTTCACACCAAAGTTTCCGAAATCTCACCGTTTATCTCATTGCGACTTCTGAAAATATTCACACACATTTTCGCAACACTTCATTCAGCCAATGAACCGTTTTAAGAAATCTCTAAGAAATTTTAAATGATTTTGAAATCTGATCCAACATCTATAATTGAAAAATCAATATTCTCTTTAAGGAGTGAAATAAAAATTCAAATCCATGCATCAGCAAAACACTTCGTACCAGTTCCAATTTTTTCAAAATTTTGTTTTCTCGTCCTTTTACTCTTTTACTCGAATATAATATGACCAGCTCTACAAAAATTGTGATGACTCACCTCGTGTGAATTTAAATTCAAACCTCTTGTTTTCCTCAATTAGGTAATTTACTATATGAACATGTATTCATTTATTTTTATTATTAATTTATCTATGTCTCTATATTATGTATTTTTATGCGAGTGTAAGTAAGTGTATGTGTTTTCCATGTTTTATATGTGTAGACAAAATACTTGATTTGTAAATATGTAGACATTTTTACTCATATTTTTACTATATACTCTTTTATTGATTTTATCGGGACGTGTCACTACGTCGAATTCCCATTACGCCGAATTCCCATTACGTCGAATGGGATCCAGCTTCGATAACGATCGTGTTTTGGTGACGTAAGTGGTGGGGATGCTTTTCGACGTAGTGGGAATTCGGCGTAATGGGAATTCGACGTAGTGGGAATTCGGCGTAATGGGAATTCGACGTAGTGATACGCACTCGATTTTATTCCTTCTCGAAACAAGTGTTATACACTTATCGAGTATTCATTTATTCACAAACAAATTTCACTAATACCAAACCTTATGTTACTTCCCGTTTTCTGCGAATAAATGTATTATTATTATTATTATTATTATTATTATTACTTCGTGTAGCAAACGTCGCCTCACCTGTCCTTGAGCTCCTTGGTGGCCACCGCGATCTCCAGCGCCTTCAGGGCCACGCTGGTGACCTCGTTCAGGTCGAAGTGGTCGAACCTCCTGGAGTTGCGGAAGTGGCTGTAGCTGGCAGACCCCGGCTGCAGGACGGTCGGCACCTTCGCCGACAGCAGTCTCGCCTCTCTGGACCGCAACAGGGACATCTCGTCGCGGCACTTGTGGTCCAGGACGCCCAGCGCAGCCTCATCCAACTTTATTATGTGATGACCCCGGTCCTTGTTGGTGAAGGATTCTGCGGGAAGAAGGCGTTTTGGTGATCTTTGTTCGATTCCCTCGTGGATTATGTGTGAAGTGGGCAATTTATGAATGTAGAGTTCCACAAGGTTCCATTCCAAGGTTTCCAAGAAAATACTGCCCGTTACACAGTCAGGATTTCGTGCTGGACATAGTACTTACACGGCCCTTGCTAAAGTCACAGATGATATTTTCAATGCTTGGGATCAAAAAAAGAGTACAATTCTGATATTACTAGACTTCAGCAAGGCCTTTGATACCATTGATCACATTTTGCTATGTAATAAACTGCGTTTTTTTGGTTTGGGTAAGTCCATAGTCGATTTCATAGGAAGTTATCTAAGTAATCGAACCCAACAAACATTGATCAATGGTAAAGTCTCAAAAATACGGAAGATATCTAAAGGTGTCCCCCAGGGCAGTATTCTTGGACCTCTTCTGTTCTCTCTGTACACCGCTAATTTCTCTAAATATGTAGAATTTTGCAACATGCATCAGTATGCTGACGATACACAGATATATAAGTCTTTCGAACCACCAGACTTAGTATCTGCTTGTGCAAGAATCAACTCGGATTTGCACTATATATCAGAAATTTCAAAAGCACATAGACTCCTTCTCAATGAAAAAAAAACAGAGTTGCTGGTAGTTGGTTATAAAAGTATATACATACGTGAAAACCCACACTTGAGTCTTTTTGTCAATAATAACCAATTGAAGTTATCCAATGGATGCAAAAATTTATGAGTACATTTTTACAATGATCTCAAGTTTTCAAACCACGTGAGTAACTTGTTGAAGAAGTCTTTTTTCAAGCTGAAAACTTTATATGTTCTCAAAGATATCCCAAGTCCTGATATCAAATTGAAGCTCTGTGACACTCTTATCTTGTCAAGTATTAGTTACTGCGATATAGTGTATTGGCCAGCACTAACAACTAAAGATCGAAACAGTCTTCAGAAAATACAGAACGCATGCTTGAGATATAGCTACAACCTGCGCAAGTATGACCATATCAGTGAGTCCTTCAGCAACTCTGGTTGGCTGAACCTGGAAAAAAGATTCGGAGTGCATATGTCCTGCATGCTCTTCAAAATCATTACATCAAGTGTTCCCATATACTTGTTGACAAAATTCACAAAAGGATCTGATGTTCACAATCTAAAAACACGACATTGCTATAGGTATCTGGTCCCTCCTCATAGAACAACTCTGTTTCGGAAGTCCTTCTCTTACATTGCGGTGAAAGTTTATGATTCCTTACCAGAAACGATTAAAAACTGTACCTCCTTCCATTCATTCAGGGAACATGTCAGATCATTCTTTCAGGAGAAAAATGTGAATTCTGAAAATTATACTTGTGCTTGAACACCTTGGTTTTCCTGATGAATCAATGAACTTTGATTATATATTGATAGTTATCATTTTGTTTTTTCTCAATGTTATTTCAATTAAAGACGTGTTGTAATATCGCAAGGTTTTCGGGCTTGAGGGCCGTGTATTGGAATTTTTAATTTTTAATTAAAAATTCCAATACACGGCCCTCAAGCCCGAAAACCTTGCGATATTACAACACCGGCCGTGAAAGCCTACATTCTTTCATAAAGACGTGTTATTTTGTAGCTGAAGTTGTTGGTAGTTGGGGGGTTATATGGAAGAGCAACCCTGTTGAATATCGCCCTCCATTAAGCAATTATCTTTTAAATGTATTATTTTGAACTAAAAATAAAGACACATTATTATTATTATTTCAGGGCCTCAGTAGCAAAAAATTCAGAATTTGTTTGTTACTTATGGTATAGAAAACTGTGTTATTGTTTTAAACCAGAAAAATTAATGCTGATTGAGATAGTTTTATAAAAAAATCGGGATGATTTCTATCAGATGATAGCTACTTACGCAACAAGTGCATAAATTAGGTCTTTGTTCGCGGACGAGAATTTTGCACGCACACGCTGTAGGTGACTGCCGTAATTTCATGAAAGTGAAAAGAAGACACTATATGTACGTTTAATCTCTGATCTAATTCAAAATTACTAACTAGAAACTGTTGTAACATTAAACGATTATTATTAAAGATTCCACTACATTATAGATTATAGTTATGTTAAAAATAGCATTATTAGGATCATTTATACCAAGCTTCGTATAAGTTGTAGGAGCTTTTGAGTTTGTTGTTACAGATATGCTATACTCATTGAGTTCAACCAGAAACATCAGGAAAAAATTCCAAAGAACAACGGACTTCACACCCAAACAAAAGTAACGATACAATTTTATTTTTCCCAATCTGGTTAACTGTTTGGGTCTAACGACCGGTTTTCCTTTCTACGTCTGAAATACTTGGCTGCCAGGAAACTTAGCTGTCAGCTAAGTCTCTCACAGCCAATCAAATGTCTCGGGCAATCATTTGAGCTTCCAGCTTTCGCTTGTGGTGCTTAAAAAACCGGCCTTTAGACTTTAGCTTCCACCTAAGCTAAGTTGAAAAAAGGCCCTCGTAATATAATTAACATTGATGAACACAAAAAGTTGTGATATAAGAATAGAATCATTATTATAAAAATCGAAATTGGAAATAGTTTATTCGATTATAAGACTAACGGTTTATTTTTAGATTGATGTAACCTAAGTAGTATTGTTCTGAATGCGAAAAACAAAACACGCAATAGAGAGAATTGAAAGACGGTTATTTTTGTGGATTTTCCATGGGATATCATTTTAGGGCCCTTAGTACCAATTTTTCAATAGGGAAATATTGAAAATTCATAATAACAACAGAATCATAACAGAATATTAGCCAAATGAATATCATAAAAAAATGAGCTCCTTTCAAACGATGTAATTTTCGTACTTGATGGCAGTACTGTTAATCGTTTGTTACTCCTACAACATAGCCTACTATTAATCCGTCATTGATTCTCTTGAATTTTCAAGGATGAAGATGAATTGATTTGATTTCTTATTGAGCAGATACTTCCAAAAGGCATTCGTGAACGGTCGCATCAAACTTAAGGGCGTGATGGCGGTTTTTGTCGGGGAATGGCTATACGGAAAGAGAGATTTAGGTGAAGTAAGGAGATTTTTGTTGATCTAGATGGGACATTTGCTGAATTCGGTGGTGAATTACATTCTTTTGTCAGGGATGTTTTTAAACGTGGGGAAGTAGGTACCATTTCAAGGCCGTTGGTGTCAAATTTTTGATCAGTACTGATACAGCATCATGTATCATGTTAACACCAGTCTACTACTAGTATTGGAAAGTGAAAGTGGATATATTTAATTCAATTTTATTGGCGAAAATGCCGCTGTCTTTTGAATAACTGATCCTAGCATTGCGTATTTGTTGCATGAAACATTGAGATGATGAGATTTTTGATGAGATTTATGGGTTCAAGGTTCAAGTAGGCATGTCATACCATTATTCGACACTAAGATGCCTAGGAAACCCTGGTGTATCTAGTAATTCGATATTGTTTAGAATTTCTTGGCGAAAAACAATCGATGATTACAAAAGCTTTCTAATTTTTGTATAGGGGGCGTTATATAAGCATTTTCGAATATCTGTCAAATGTCGGTGTTGACAAATTGACGTAATTGAAGTTATTACAAGTACTTTTTCACGATGTGTAGAAAATTTATTTTGTGTGGTCAGTCAAAATCTGGGGATCCAAATATTCTTCTTTATTCAGCACCTAAGGTAAGTACAAAACAAATCGCCCCAAAATAATAACATGAATGTAGCGTTGTAGCTAATTTTATTCGTTTCAGCTTGAGCTAAAGTCTTATATCGAGGAGGAAACATCTGTAGCTCTTATCAATGAGATATTAAAAACAAAGTTTTGTTTAAATAAAGGAAATATCGATATGATACGTATTTTGAACCGTTGCATAACTGATGTGTGTATCCCCAATTCCAAGACAGTCTATCACTTTCAATACATTAGCATGAACTTTGTCGTAAATTCTCAGGTGAATGGGCAAAGTAAATTTTCTCGGAATCAAAGGCTAGTCTTACAAACTGATATAAACAGACTAAAAACTTGTAGAGGTAACAGTGACAGTATTGGCAGGTTGTTAACGGTAGGTTTCCACGTTACTTGCACGTTTTCTGAAACGCATTTGATTGGCTGTCAGGGCTGTCAAAATCTCAGTAGGCAAATAATAAACGGTGGTAGAATATTCGGTTGCACATTCCTCTCTACTGAAAATTAAGCTTCATATGGTATATGACTGATCGCCATCTACAATAGCGATCTGAAGCATTTGCGATCTCAGAAATCAAGCAATCAGTTTTCGCCAAGTTTATCCCAAAATTATTCAGGTATAAGTAGATACACCAGGGTTTCCTAGGCATCTCATTCGACACCTAGGTGAATGTAAACAATTTTCAACATGTTCGTTGGCAAATGACAGTAATGAAGACTAAAAATGATCACACTAATTGATGAGTATGATTTATTCTTATATATTTGCAATGCTTATTTGTAACATCAAATTCATTGAAATCAACCTTTCAGGTAATAATTTCTTGTTCATTATACCACGCATACTTTAGCAATTGTTTTCAGCAATATTTATATTACGGATACTGCCACCTTTTCAATATTTAGACATATTGTTTGTTACACCCCGTTTCGACGATGCAATTTTGTCGCTGCAACTTCTCGCGGCGACTTGTCGCTGCGAGATATGTCATGTAGCTGTCAGTTTGCATTGCCAATATTAAAAAATAGCTCTGAATGTTACCAAGATGAACGTCTACATTATCACAACTGATATATAATTTCATTCATTTCTAATTATTGACATTGTGATTGAATCACCTTATTACTCAACTTGATTCCTCAAGTCTCGAAAATTAAGTGCAATGATCAAAATCAATATTCTTCACAATGATGCCACCACATATTTGTAGTTTGCGGCAACAAATTCAACATAGAAATAACTAAGTCGCTGCAACTTATCGCACCAAAAAAGATTCAAGCAACTCGATAAACTTGCATGAACACATGCAATTTTCTGGAGTTGCAGCGACAAACTTGCATCGTCGAAACAGGCTATTATGGAGAATAAAGAAATACACCATTGGCAGATTCATGTTTCCGATGGGATGGGATTCTTTGCTAAAGTATCCGGGGTTTCAGTATTCAATATTTCTTCCAATGACAGTGAATAAAATAGAATATATATTTGTTCAAAACAGCTCTCGATATGAATGATGCACTGTCCGCATCGATATTCTCCTCAAAGAACGTCATTTTTGAATAACACTTCGAAAATATTTCGAAACGTAGCCATAGTAAAAAATATTTTTTTTAACCAAAATGAAATGTCTATAAAGTTCTTCCTAACCACTCTTACCTGTAAGATTGCTACCGGTAGTACAACATATCCCTTTCTTTCTCTTCATGGTCTTGCAAAATTTTTTTTCACTTTCAGCTGATCTGACATGTGCTGGACAACTCACGAAGGGCACACATTCAGCGCCATCTGCGCAGGTGTTCATGAATATGACATCTTGCATAGATGTGAGAGAATTATCGTTGTTCATAGGAGAAGATCTCTCTTCGTTTTCAGGGTCTGTGTAGGATTTACTTTTGAAAATGTCTTTTACGACGTGTCCTCTACTTGGATCCAGCAGGAGAAAGCTGAATACGACCAGAATAGACTTCATCCTGCAATTAGAAACTATGGGAAGCCCATGACATGAGCAAAAAGTGCATTTTGTCATTTGATACGACTATTTGAATGTGGTTGACAGTGTTTCTTGATGAGTGGTATCGGTTCGTGCGTCTATTGTCTATATAATTACTTCCATTGAAACAATCAAATATATAACTGTCTAACTTTGAGTATAAATGGTCATAAGTTAATCGAAAAAACAATAAAAATTAAAATTAAACAATATTCAAAAGGAATATGAAAAGTTGTTTAACAAAGTGTCTTAAGTACACACAAATTGGAACTTGGTTTCAACTATTTCTCAGATTCCTCCTTAATCCTGTTTGATTTAACTATATTTACCGTTGGTATTGATTGAAATATTATTTTTTGCTCACTAACGTTTTTGATTATTTCAGAAATTCCAAATATTTTTCTCTGGCCAAAATCCATTAAATTTGTTTTTCAAAATTCGTTTGTATTTTTTAGATTTCAGTACCATATCTCAATTCAGTTGCATGTAATGAGGACATCTACAAGTTTTCAATCTCATTTTTGTTTATCGTTTGATTTTTTCTCATTCATTTTGAATTTCGAAATCTGTATGTTTTGATTGTTTCACCAATCTAGCATTTCGGTTCTGTTAGTTATATTTAATTTTTTTAGCTCAAATTCCTTCGATGTTATAAGTCCTTTGATATGTTTCAAAAAAAGAGTAAATTATAAAAACAATGGAAGTTCGAAGAAACATCAGTTTATATTGATTATATTGCTGATTTCCTTTTCCCTTATATCAATAATATCCATTATTATTTTCATATCAGTATTTAGAATATGTATGATTAGTATGAGTTACATAGGAATTACATCAATTGGTGGGAGAAAGTAAGTCTGCATTGATGTTCTGTTGGTTTATATTTTTTCAGATTGAAAAAATATATCTTGTACGCTACATTTTGAAAAATTGTGATCCCAATAACAAAACTACTTGCTCGACTCAACGGACTATGCCCTTATATTGACAAAAACAAACCATACAATCAGCTGAAACTTGGTTTGAACATTTGTTCATATTGATTCTTATTTTTTCTCTTTCATTTTTTTTTTTATTTTACTAGATTTTATTGAACTCATAATTTTTATCCTGTTCATAATCCTCTTAAATTTTTTTGTTTGTCAAGGTTTGAGAGTTATATTTTTGGTTGTTTGTGTTATTCAATTCTATTATCCGTAATTCATTGTTTCAATGTAGTTTTTTCCATCTTATACGTTTTTCGCAACAAATTTCAATAGTAGTCCAGCCTATGACCATTTTTCTGTGTATTTATCCCATACAGCACCGATTCGCATGAAGATTTGGATTCAGGATCTACATACCCTCTTTTTAAAATTCAACCCTGTGCTGAGGGTTGCTTTTTTCCTGGGGGTGGATGCCACCCCTTCTTGTGGGTGAAAATTTTTTTATTGGAAATGAGTGCGGAAACAATAGATTGGCTGATTCTGAGCACTTTTTGTTCAATGGAGTTTTTTCTAAAAAGCAATACTTTTCGACTTATTCGCGAGTGAAATTGTCGGTTTTCAGGCAAAAAAACACGTTTTCAGATCCTTTTTCGCGAATAACTGGAAATATATGCATCTAATCGAAAAACCTGCAGAGAGCAAAATTATAGCTTTCGAGAAAACAAAGGCGATCGCTCATTTGTGATATATGCAAACCCACTACAAACTGAATAATTGCTTGTTGAATGTTGATTGGTATTTTCAAATGCCAAAATGAAAACTTTCTACGTACAATAACCAAAAACCAATGCATTTTTTGGGAAAAACTCATTGGACCTTTTTTGGAGTCCTCCAAAAATCTTTTATTATCGTTATTTATAAAAGTTTCTTGCATCAAAACTGACCGAGGTATGAAGGAAATAATGTTGAATCCTATTTTTTCGTTGAAAAAAGTTGGGAATAACTCATCTCTCTTGGAAAAAATCGTTGTTACTGCATAATTCACTTCATTCATGTTCTTATAATGAGTTCTGAGTTTTTCATCAATCGAAAGTACGTAGTTTTGGAATAAATTGAGATTGAAGAGAAAAAAAAAATTGTGATTCAGCGAAAAATCACCATTTCTTCGAAAGAACTCGAAAAGTATTGATCACATGCAGAATTTTCTAGAGTACAAAATTGTCGGTTATTCTCCTCTGGAAATTTTGGTGTTTCATTTTTTTCTGCAGGATGAAAATACCGTGTGTCACAGACTCTGGGTACACCCCCGTTTTCTCCTTTGCTTCTTTAGCTATATTTCTGAAATTTGGAACATTGAATATGCTCACTGAGCAGCATTTCTCGACATATCTGAAAGGAAAAATCAACTTCCAATTTTTCCGGAAATGGCATCAACTTTCGATTCTTGAATGGGACACCCTGTATATTGTTACATGATCGTTTAGGGAT
Organism: Zygogramma bicolorata; assembly: GCA_032362365.1. Taxonomy (NCBI): domain Eukaryota; kingdom Metazoa; phylum Arthropoda; class Insecta; order Coleoptera; family Chrysomelidae; genus Zygogramma; species Zygogramma bicolorata. Next base: position 45,024 of record JAVJAQ010005656.1, read on the forward strand.
GATCATGAGGAATCCAACGATACCAGGTTTGATGATGTTATCTCCAATGACTGCGGAGATATCGCCATTTATTTTATTCATAAGCTCAATGAGTGGGAGAGAGAATTGGATTGACCCGCCAGAAAAAGTTTCTCTCTCCTACTCGTTGAGCTTATGGATAAAATAAATGGCGATATCTCCGCAGTCATTGGAGATAACATCATCAAACCTGGTATCGTTGGATTCCTCATGATCATCCCTAGCCGATCATGTAACAATATACAGGGTGTCCCATTCAAGAATCGAAAGTTGATGTCATTTGCGGAAAAATTGGAAGTTATTTTTTTCTTTCAGATATGTCGAAAAATGCTGTTCAGTGAGCATACTCAATGTTCCGAATTTCAAAAATATATCTAGAAAAACAAAGGAGAAAACGGGGGTGTACTATGAGTCTGTGACACACGGTATAGTAAGATATGGCCAGTTAAATATTGTGAGGGTTCGCGCAAAGTACCTTTTTTGAGCTCTTTCAGTATGAACCTTTCCAAAAATATAATCTGAATATATATATATATATATATATATATATATATATATATATATATATATATATATATATATATATATATAAATGGAGTGCCGAGAAAATTCGATGAGACAATTGAAGTCTAAATGTTTTATTATCCAGTCGGTACTTGTATTTCGAAGTGGAGTTAATAAAAAGTTGTCTTGTGTTGTTGGGCGTATCATTTCAACTAATGAACCCAGTAGAATCGTTACTATCCCCTCCGTACTAACTTAAATTTCGACTGGATAGTTTCCCCCGAAAATTACTCCCGATCAAGGTAGATGGTTTCAATATTAATTGTCAATGTGACATGTCCCTTAATTCATTAGTTTTTTATAAGGGTTGTTTTTAGGGGTCGAAACTGTTCAAAAGGTCAGAAATTGTCTACTGCACTCTCTAAACTAGTATTTTGTATTTGAATTTTTTTTAATTGGGGTAGTTTTCACCTCTGATGAATAAAAATCAACCCCAGGCACAACCTCAACTTCGAAATAGATGGTAGATAGAAGCTAAATCTCAAATTGAATGCAAATAGATACTGAATAAGTTGAATAACTGCCAAATAAAATGTTTATTCTGTCATAAGGGGGGGTGTTATGGGCTGATACTGATTACTGAACCATGAATTATATCAAAAATCATCAATCGATTGATTTTACTGATAAAAATAAATAATATGATTTCAGTTTATTACATGCTCCAATCTAAAATTTTGATATTTTTTTCGTATCGAATCGGTGCTGTATGGGATAAATACACAGTTTACACTTTTTTTAGCGTCATAGACTGGAGTATAGTTAGTCATATATACAATGCGGGAGTCCAAACCAATTAGGAACATTGTCACCAACATTCAAACAAAAGAATAAATACTTTTATGTTCAAAACTATAGTATGGTTTGAGGAACTAATTTTTGGCTTTCTTCTTCTCGGAATCAAAAAAATAGAAATTACAACTTTTATGAAAATAGTTAAAATAAAAAAATAAATTCGATGACAATCAAAATGGATGACAGACTTGTCAAGTATTGAATTTTTCGGAAATGTTTGGTGTATCTAGTTGAAGTGTTTCATAATTTATCCGTTTGCCCATGCACTGAGGAGCTCATGAGATAATTTGATCCGAGCGAAACAAGATCTTGTCTGGGCTTGAATGAAATATCATCCTGGTGATTTTTTTTTCTACAAACAAATCTTTATCAATGCTCTATTATGAAGTAAGTATTTCCTATTTGATTCAATTTCCATATGCTTGGTATACATATTGAGCAAGATAAATGTGATTTAAATTTAACTCAGTGCTTGTTCTATATAGGCTGTTTTTGACGGACTGTTCTTTTTGCAGATGAATCAAACGTCACTGAACGTTATACGAATACCTATCAACAGAGATTCTTTGTATTTTTTTTTCTTTTCAGTTCTTTCATGAAAGTTGTAATTTTCATTGTTCGATTCGGAGAAGAAAGCCAAAGATTAGTTCTTCAAACTTCTTTCTCTAGACAAAAACATTCATCAAAGAACGTAAACTTTCACGGCCGGAGGTGACTGATTCTTGGGTGTTTTCCGGGTTTGATGGCCGTGGTCCACAGGTTTTTATTCCTGACGTTTCGCCTACGACTATGGTAGGCATTATCAAAGTCTGTGAGGTAACGGACGCAATGATCTCGTTCTCACAGTAGATACAACTTTATTGACGTTATGATCGGCTTTATACCTGTTCTCCTGTTCGACGTCCGATACTATCGTGTTGGAAGTGGGCGTGGCTTGTTTCCTCTTGACTGGTTTGGGTCGTGTGTGCTTTAGAGCTGGTAACCAGACTTTGTTGATGTGTATGCCTTCTTCTTTTCGGTTGAAATTGTCTTTATGTTTGTGAATCTCTAAAAGGGAATGGGTATAGTGAAGCCGAATTCGAACGGGCAATACGACCCAAGAGAGAGGACACGAAGGAAACTGTTGATAAACCTGTTGTAGGGAAAGCCTTTATGCCATATATAAGAGTTGTGACAGATCGCATAGGACGAACGCTGGAAAAACACCATGTGAAAGCAATACTGATGCCAACACGAACCGTTAGAAATAGTCTAAGGTCAGCCAAAGATCCAAGAGAGCCGTGGGCAACACCAGGTGTGTACCGGATCCCGTGTAGCTGTGGATCAGTCTACATTGGAACCACTAAAAGAAGCATCAAAACACGGCTCTCCGAACACAAGAGAAATTATGAAAGAATGTAGGCTTTCACGGCCGGTGTTGTAATATCGCAAGGTTTTCGGGCTTGAGGGCCGTGTATTGGAATTATTAATTCCGGAGCTTTCGGCTACATCCGCGGCAGCCATCTTCAGCGGCGTAGTCGTAGGTCAACTCTCCTGTGCGAGTCTACTATGACTGGTGTTACATCTGGAGGTGGCGACTTGTTCTTATGAGGTTGGATCGTGTTCTGTCGGACGTCGGATTCTCTGGATATGTCGGACCGTGGCGTTAATTTATTCAGAACCGGATGCCAAATTTTGTTTAGACTTAATCCTTCTTCCTTCCCATTGAAATTATCTTTGTGTTTATATATTTCAATTGCTTCCCGGTATAAGCGAGTGGAGTAATGTTTGGTCGTTGAGAGAATTGAAGTCTTATCGAACTGGATGTTGTGGTTTTCTATAAGGGCATGTTCCGCTACAGCTGATTTTTCAGTTTGCCCTAATCGACAATTTCGTCTATGTTCACTGATTCGTGTCTTGAAGCTGCGTTTGGTGGTTCCTACATATACTTTTCCACACGAGCACGGAATCCTGTACACCCCAGCATTAGATAGTGGGTCTCTAGGATCTTTAGCAGATCTCAGGTGTTCAATAGGAAGGAAGAAGGATTAAGTCTAAACAAAATTTGGCATCCGGTTCTGAATAAATTAACGCCACGGTCCGACATATCCAGAGAATCCGACGTCCGACAGAACACGATCCAACCTCATAAGAACAAGTCGCCACCTCCAGATGTAACACCAGTCATAGTAGACTCGCACAGGAGAGTTGACCTACGACTACGCCGCTGAAGATGGCTGCCGCAGATGTAGCCGAAAGCTCCGGAATTAAAAATTCCAATACACGGCCCTCAAGCCCGAAAACCTTGCGATATTACAAGAGAAATTGTCGCCTGGGACAGTCAGACAAGTCGGCAGTAGCCGAGCATGCACTCGGAGAAGGCAATCACGCGATTGCATTTGACGAAATAGTCCAGCAGCCACCGCCTGATTTTTCGAGTGATTAATAACAGGCTGAATCTCCGTGAGTAGGTTCGGTTCGACGAGACGCCCAAGTTTTCCCTCTGTGAAAATTCTTGTTAGAGGTAGCTACCGAGTTACCGTGGTATCGACAACTTCCAAGCGTAGGACTAGGGAAACGTGCCACTAAATTTGTAGGACTATGTGGCCATTTCATTATACAAGTATTTACTAAGCTGCATAAAAAAAAACAGCTGGTTGTTGATAATTTTTATGACCTCGTTTTTTCGATATATTCAGAGTGGAGGACGCTCCAGTCAAACCATCCATTTTGTAGGACAATTGTTTTTCCGAGTGTATTATCCAATTATCTCAATATGTGAATAAAATAATCACTATCAGTCCGACAATTTCGATACCCCGCCGAATCGACATGTTTCACACCTGCGCACTACGTTAGCTACCTCTAACGAAAATTTTCACAGAGGAAAAACTTGGGTGTCTCGTCAAACCGAACCTACTCACGGAGATTCAGCTTGTTATTAATCACTCGAAAAATCAGGCGGTGGCTGCTGGACTAAAATGGAAGTGATTGACAGAACGCAGAGCTACTATCCCAGGTTACACAGAGAAGCGATAGAGATTCACAAACATAAAGACAATTTCAACCGAAAAGAAGAAGGCATACACATCAACAAAGTCTGGTTACCAGCTCTAAAGCACACACGACCCAAACCAGTCAAGAGGAAACAAGCCACGCCCACTTCCAACACGATAGTATCGGACGTCGAACAGGAGAACAGGTATAAAGCCGATCATAACGTCAATAAAGTAGTATCTACTGTGAGAACGAGATCATTGCGTCCGTTACCTCACAGACTTTGATAATGCCTACCATAGTCGTAGGCGAAACGTCAGGAATAAAAACCTGTGGACCACGGCCATCAAACCCGGAAAACACCCAAGAATCAAAAACATTCATATTCAAAATCATAGTAGAGGTTTTTTGTCGATAAAAAACGATTTGGCTGTTCTTTGCAGGTAATAATAATACAAAGACAAACTACGTCTTTTACTTCAATAACATCTTCATTCGAATATCCTCCATCATTCGAATATTGATATCAATGAAATAGTTACAACCATTCTCACCTTCGCGAAATTTTATGTGTGTATTCAGTTTGTTGGTGAAAACAAAAATTCAGTTGAACTAGCCGATACCTATAAAAACCCATAGTCATCACAAAAAATCCCAGTCCTGTACGAGTATCACATGAAAAAAATTTTTTATCCTGCTTGAGGAAACTATTGTAGAGCGAAACACGTGTTGCACTTTTGCAAACACATTGTTAGTGAGAATCGTACACGTAACTGATATTTTTTATCGAAAAAAATCTCCCTATGTTTTCCATATGAAATATTCAACTCGAAGAGAGCGATGAAAAACAGTAATTGATTGGAACTACAGAGGGAACTGTAATAAAGCTTCTCTACGATTGAAAAATAAAATCATTCCACGATTATAGTGAAATCCGTTTAATCATGCCAAAAATCATTCAATGATATCATTCCTTGAAATTCCTAACTCACCTTACACTTCGACTTTGATATTCTTCAGTCACGACCACTCCCAACAAACTTTGACCGATAGACTCAACATTTTTGCAAGTGAATGCTTGAATTTTAGTTTTTCTATCAGCTTTTTGTTCAATGTGGCGGAGTTCAGGCAGTGGTGTGCATTGATGATTTTTATGGGCTAAACTTACTCTTTTGATGTATTTCTTCAAAATCTGACTAGTCAGTATTGTTTCACTCAGTTATATGTTACTCTCCGACATGAATGATCTTCTACTTTCTTGATTGATGTCTGAACGGACATTGAATCCTTCGACAGATTTCTAAGAAGAGTCTGCGCAAAAATAACTACTTACTGCCTGTTATTTGTGATTCGATTATAACTTTACTTCAGGCGATCGATCAATGGATGTACAAAAGTTATAGTTATTATGATTGGTGGTGTATGTATCTTTTCTTATTGATTGATATTGATAAATCGATGAGTTTACAAGTATGGTGTAATGAAGTAAATATTGTATTTTATTTCGAAATGGTGAATTGTACAATAATTGGTACCTATATAAAAGCATTAGTTCATATAAAAAAAATTTAATGAACGAATTTGATGCACAATTTTATTTTCGAAAAGTATTTTGCTCGAAACTGAAATAGTTACTGGAGTGATTTCATTCGTATCGATACGTAATAGAGGAACATGACGTTGCAGCTGGTATTTTTTCCGATTGAGAAAAAATGCTGTCGGTGCTGATGGTGTTTCCGGGAAAAACAAGTCTTGTATTCGGTTCGTTGGCTATCAAAACGTCTTCATACACGTGTAGAGGCTACAAAAAACAATACATCAGTTCATCTCTGTAGCGTTAAATATCCAGGTAGAAGGAAAACAACTCACCACGAATTTTTTTAGAGGTACCAAATTTGAAGGAGGTAATTTGCAGAAAGGCTCTCTTAGTCGTTTGTTCTGAAGCATGAGGAGAATGAACCACATGTAATCGCTACGAATCACCATTTGGTCGATGTTCTTGTCCATTTCCAACAGTTTATCGAACCACAACTCGATCATTTTTCTTTCTGAAAAATTGGAGAGCATCAATAATCTTCCACTTTCGACAAAATAAGATTATTTATTCCATCAGTAGGTCAGCATGTTCAAAATGAACCGGCAAAATGCAATCTACGCGCAAAAATATATCATTCCAAGCTTCAACATTTGATTGAACTGGTTGGACTTACCGTTTGGTGATAACAACTGCTGAAGAGCCTTGGCTAACTTGTGATTGTACAGGAAGTGTTCGTTCAGAGCTTTCATAGGATTTGCCATGATGAAAATGCCACGAAAAAATTATGAAAAGATGTTTGAAAGTGTCATCGTGTTTGACACACTGACAGACTACTGGCTTCGAACAGCTGTAAGATTTGTCAGTTTTTTTGGAGTAAGTTCCGAAATCCTACATAATACGAATCGACTGGAATAGGGCACTCGTTGGAGGCAAGATGAAAAAAGCTAGAAGGGAAAATTTGCACACAGTTTTGATAATGCCTCTCCAGACTGGTCTCACTTCATATGTTCCTTGCTTTTATGTACTCCGACCTTATACTGTTTGTATATACATTATTTCTCATTCGAACTTACGTGCATCAAATCGAAAAAGAGCTATTTTGGCTCAAATATGTAGCTTTTGCAGTTGACGGAAATGTCAAAACGCCTATCTTTTCATGATCAGTTATGAAATGGATTACTTATTTCTATCACTCAGAAAAGTGGGACGAAAACATCCAGTCGTAAAATGAAACCACACATGGAATCTCTCAGATGCTCATGGGCGCGGAAAAATATTCATCTTGGACATTTATTTGCTGTTGAAGTATCACAATAGTTGTATGATACAAATCCCTCAATCTCAATAGAATCTAAACCTTGAAAATCGGAAATATTATAATGATAATGAGTACACGTAGTGTGTTTATTTAATAGTAATTGCCATAGTATCCCAAAAAAAATTTTCCTTTCTCTATATCTTGATGTGAATGAGGTTCATGTCTGCCTTCCTACAAGCACTCCAAATAATCATTGCATCCTAATGATATTGAAATTTTAAAATTTTACTGTAAAGTCTGTTGCGCTATATTTTATCTTATCATTTGCTTGTTTTCCTTCTTATCGACTCAAAAAAAATTTCATCAGGTTCTAATATTTGTAGTGCCTGCAATATCAGATGACTTTCTTTCTAAAGACTGAGTAGTAATACACCAGTTTTGGAAATGGTTCATCATTTTCTATTTGAAGAGATAAGCATATTTCATTCTCCTTGTATTTCATAGTCTCCATTAGTGTTTATAATAAGTTTATATGGACCCTTCAGATAAAATATATAATGTGGAGCGTTTCCTGTCTTCTTTCTGTATCATTCAGTAAACCTGGACTCTCTTTGATCACTCTATCTTGATTTTTCTGTCAACAAACATTCAGTTCCAGTTGAACTTTACAAAAAGGTGAGAGACGTCAAACTGCCAAGCTAGATACTTGAAAAAAAATTGTTGAGTAGACAATTTTACTATTTGAATCAGATGAAATAATAATATTTTCTATCATTATTATGAAAAATTTCGTATGTAACACGCTGGATGATTCCATTTTGTTTAATTCACACTACGCTCGTCCCAGGGAAATCGCGGTCGTTATACAAAAAGAAACTTTTTCCAACTGGTGACTTAAATGGCTATCAATGCTTGGGATGATAATAAATGATGAACATTTATAATTTTTCACAATTCAGAGAACAACAAGTGTTTTCGAAGAAAAAATAATGTACATTTCAATATTTATTAAAGGATCCTTCCCTCACACAAGTTCAATCAGTGAATAAAATGTGATAGTTAACAAAGAAACCATCTGGAAAACATGAATATCATCGGAAGAGTTCTGTATCTATTATTCCTATTACATTCCTCTGTCACTGAAAGCCGAGATGTAGCAGATGATTCCTTCATTTGGTATCGGCTGGTTCCTAAAGAACTGAGCGGGTGCATAATTCCCGAATTGCACCTTCTTTTCATCACCAGCTTTCTCAAACAATGGCATATTATCATCATTAGCTACCAGCACTTCCTCGTACACTTTAGAGGACTAAAAAATAAATTGATAAGTCGACAGTTAGAAGATTCGAACTACTTGAATATTCAAGAACTCAGTACATACTGAAACCTGCCAGAGAAGCCTTCTATATTTGGATAATAGTTCAGAAAATGAAGCTAAAAAAATGGTAAAACCTTGCAATTTTTTCGTCCAGCACCGATTTGTACAAAAATTTGGGATTAGGCTTATTACACCCTCTAGTTCATTTTCTATATTGTGCCGTTGTACGCTTATTGTTTTATAGGGGTGAAAACTAGCCCTAATTGTCAAAAATTATAAAATAACATTTAAAACCTAAATATGGAAAAAAAATAGTTAAAAAATGATTGTTTCATGCTCAAGGATACAATTTCATAATCTTCCAACCTACCCTTGTTATCAACTACCCTTGAAAACATTGAAATTTTTATAATATGTCTTCGAACTTTAGAATACACTGAGCAGATTTTTCTTCTTCTCTGCCTTCCAATATGGATGGAAAAAGTGGAACATATAACGTATAACGGCCGAATATACCGGTTATGTAGATTACTACGCTCCGAAGCAGTAATTCAATTTTTTCAAAAAAAAATTAATTGGTTTTTTAATCACAGCTCCTTCATTTTAGGTGATAGACAATTTTTTTCAGAAACGATTTTGTTCAGTTTTTCAAGAGCTATAAAAAAATGTGAATAAAATTACTTAAGATCGCCTAATTTTCAAATGGGGAGAATTTAAAGCGCTTGACTGAGGTGATGTTCGATCGTTAATGTAGGTGTTAAACGGCTTTATCTCGCCAAATATTCACCTAACAAAAAAATCTACATGCAGGGAAATTTTTTTCATTTAAAAAGCTACAATTTAGCACTGTATCGATTTTTTCGTATCTTCAGTATTTTGAGAGATATTTATAAGAAAAGTGTTAAAAACACGAAATTGAAAAAATCGATTTTTCTTTAAACTCCAATTTTTCTGAAATTAGGCATTTTAAATTGGTTAAACTTAGTAAGTGTATTACTAGTACATATATAAAGAGAATCACAGAAGGGTGGCGATGAATTTTAGTAAGGGGGTACTTTGGAGGTTGTTTTCACAAATTTTTTTCGTAGAAAAATGCGGGTACCGATCTCATTTTGATCATAAGTCGATCAATTTTCATGCTAGTAAGACATTTTTTTCATTCGTTTGAAAGCTCTTATTGAAAATACTTTAAAAAAGTTTCTATGAACTTTCTTTCGAAAAATGCAAATTTTTCTCGTTACTTCGCTTTAAATCTTCCAATTTATACATTTGACGAAAAAAGCTAAGCATTGATTTGCTGCATCTCAGTTCGTATGTGTCGTAGGAAAATTATAAAGGAAGCATTGTTTTTGTTTTTTCAAAAGCTACAATTTGCCTCTCCACACTTTTCTGATAGAATGAACAGTTTTACAGTTATTTGCAAAAAAACATTTAAAAAAGTCGATTTTTTTAGTCAAAAAACTATTACTTCCAACTTCGAATAACTCAAAAATTATTTCTTCTACGAAAAAAACGTATGGAAAATTTTTTCTCAGAATTACTTTTTCCGTCGATTACTTCGGTTAAAATGTAATAAAAAATTTCCACCCCCGAGATGGGGTGGCAACCACCCCCAAGGCTCTAGCGTACAGCGTCATGATACAGAAAATGATCCTTGAGCTATTCCCTACCTTCTGTGAGAATTTCAGGTAAATCCATGGTGGACGAAAAAATTGCGAGCCAAAATGCTTCATCTCCTGAACTATTATTTCCAGTTATATTTTCGTCGTAATACTTACTACGATATCCCTCAAGGGCCCGATATCGGCCGGTGGTATCGAATTGAAAGGCTCTCGGACTTTTTGGCACTGCAGCATCAGAAGAATGAACCACATGTATTCGTTCCTAATTTCCCTTTCGGCCGTGGTTTTGTTCAGGTCCAGCAGCTTGTTGAACCATACCTGCATCACCTTACGTTCTGTTGAAAATAGACGTAAGTTACAGAAAGCCAAAGGAGACGGAAATTTCGGAAAGTTAGTTCCGAGACGTTTTAGTGAAATGATGTGCGGGGTGTTCCTTAATGATATGTGAATATTCAAGAGTGTAAATCTACGGTAGAAATAATGGTTGGTTAGTATAACTACTTTTCTTCGCGCTTGAAGGCCGTCGTTCTGTGGAATGTCTTCCTAACGTGATCTCAACAGGGATCTGATCTGATACAGTATATCTGAGATCAACAGGACCATGAAACTGAAGAGTCCCACGGTTCATAACAGGAAGGACTCTCAGGTAGTTGCGAATGCATATCTGCCATATATCCCGAGGGTCACTGACAGAATTGGAAAACTCTTGGGGAAATATAACATAAAAACGGTTTTCAAGCCGACCAAGAAGATCCAACAAAGCCTCAGGTCGGCAAAAAACAAAAGAGACCTACTGTCAGCAGCAGGGGTTTATCGCTTACCGTGCACCTGTGGGAAGGTTTACATCGGTACCACGAAAAGATCTATGGGTACAAGGCTCAAAGAGCATCAAAGGAACTGCAGGCTGGGGCAAACCGACAAATCGGCGGTGGCGGAGCATGCACTCAGTGAGGGTGACCACAGGATTCTGTTCGAAAACGCAAAACTGATTGCCCCCAACCAGGGTTACCATAGCCGACTGGTACGGGAGGCAATAGAGATCCAAAAACATGCGGACAATTTTAACAAAAAGGAAGAAGCGTTGAGTCTGAACAGAATTTGGAAACCCATTCTGAGGAAATCAAGAATAACTAATGAAATCACGGCAGGTAGTGCGGCAACTAATAATGATGATTATTCCCCGAACCCGACAGAAGTAATTAACACTCCAGACTACCTGCATCAATATAAATACGCCTTGAGAAATAGAAATGTTTAGTCATCGGAAATGATTAAGCCTCTGAAGAAGCTGGCCACTCGCGCTAGCGAAACGTCAGGAACGACGGCCTTCAAGCCCGAAGAAAAGTAGTTATACTAATAACCTCGGCCGCGAAAGCCTTAACCATTTTAATGGTTGGTTGCTGATCCAAAAATAATCCGATCCAGAAATACGAGGTTTGAGCTTCATACGTTTGCCATATAAACTTGGAAAAGCATTATATGAATATATGGAGTAATTTATCTTCATTATCATTGTAATTTCCAAATGAAGTGAGGGAATCGCGTTCCGATTTATCACCTCCGAAAAGAGGCACTGCTCTATTGATAACAAACTTTTATCACAACACTTTTTCAAAATTTCATCATATCAAAAAGTTTATTTATTTATTCATCAATTTGTTCATTCAATATACAGCTTCCAGGCAGAACAGGGCTCCGGTATGAAGTCAAAAAACTACATTATAAAATTATGTACTATAAATAATAAATAATAAATAATAATACTATTCATTTGATGATTTGGTGAACATCATTATGCAAGCAAATATTTTTAAAGTTCTTTTGAAAAAATATGGATGGATTTGGATGATTCTATTTCTTCTGGTGGTTCATTGAAAGTTGTTAATGCTGATGAAATGGGATTATTTTTTCCTTTATTGGAATGAATCATATTTAAATGAAAGTTGTTTGATATTCTATTCTAGTGTTGTGGCCATGTAAAGCATACTTTTTTGACAATTTTGTATTACATTTCTGAAGATTTTTTGTTAATTCATATAAATACTTGAGTTTTTCATAATCAATTAGATGATTCAAAGTCATATTGTCTGTTACTTTATATGAATCTGTAGAAGGAGTATCCCACGATTTTCTGAATATAACCTTCATTGCTTTGTTCATCAAGCGATATATTATATTTTTTGTTTTTTAGAGCATGAAGACCAAACTGTAATGAGGTATCTGATATGAGAAACAATGAAGGCATTATATATTGGAATCTGAACGTTTTTGTTCAAAAAAAGTTGAATTTTGAATCCTCTGAAGAAAGAGATATCCTTGTCCGAATCTCACAATTCCCAGTAGCTTATTCAGAGTTATTTTCCTCATTACCAGAACCCATGATGGATTTCACAAACCCTTGTTCACCAAGTCTTCACGTCCTCACAGTAGAACTTTCTCACTTTCATTTTGCTACTTTCTTCTAATGCGTTTATAATGGATGGTATTTACCATTCGGAGGCAGCAACTGGACCAATGCTTTCGCCAGCATGCTATTGTAAAAGAAATTTTCATCTAGAGGGTTCGACATGTTCACTGGAATTTTCAATCAACTTCAAAATGACTTTTCACAGTTCAATATCGTCGTGAACTTGATTAGTTTTCGAAAATTTCAATTTAGTGAATTTGAGTTCTGTGACTTGTTGTCGAAAAGTGGGTGAAATTCTTGTTTATTGAGAAATAGGATAGTCAGCCATACGTAAATATGCAAATATAAAATGAAGCAAAGGATACTACGGTTAGATCGCATTAGGAAGTTTTTTTCTAGTCTTATCTGTTCTTTACTATTCTTACAGAACTCGTTGCTCGAATCGCAAATTTTCTTCGTAGTTTTGATAACTGCCAAAAGATGACAGATAATTCAAAAACAACACTAGAATTATTCATCAATGTAGATCATTCGTTTTCAACATAGAAATTACACTACTACTACTAATGTCTATGGTTTCAATAGGTTATTTTAAAGCTCAGGCATTCATTTCCCTCGATTTTTTGTATTTTCTTGTTTTCTTACTTATTAATTTTACCTGGAAGTGGCATCGAAAAATGTGTTGACGGAGGGCATCAGTGGTAGGTGGCAAAACTGCAGCATTTGTTCTCTCCCAAAAATTGCAACACGGGCTGCGTCTGCCGTTGTAATATCTGGTCCAACCTGAAATAAAAATGTTATTAGTATATAGACCGGGAGGTCATGACAGGTGATGTTCCACCATTTTTTTGTGCATGCCTTTTTCAGGCTTGATAACTAACCCTAAAATATCAAAGATAGTCGGGGTTTTAGCCCCCCCGCGCGTCCTCTTCATAAGGAAAAACGCTTTTTTTTTGGTTTTTTCGTGTTTTTCCGTGATATTTTACTGCGTGCCATTGTAATATACGGAAGTTCAAACTAATTGAAGCTTTGATAATTGATGGCATGCACCCCGCAGCGGCCCAAGATGATCAAAGGGTTATGAAAACCTGGAAAAAAATTAAGGAAAATTTCGTGTTTTCACATTGCATGCCGATGTGAAGAATTGAAGTTTTTGTAATAAAAACACTATGGAAAAATTGGCATGCACCCCTCGTAGGACCAATGGTGAAAAATTTCCGGAAAATTCTGTAAAATTTTAACACCGATTCTCCGTGATTCCAAACTGCATGCCATTGAAAAAATACTTAATTCGTACCATAAATCGATAGAAGGAAATTTGGCATGTACACCAGGGTGTTGCAAAATAGAGGCATGCATGACGAAAGTTGTAAAAAACACTGATCAAATTGAGGTGACTTGTTTTTGCATGCCGTTTTGAATTTCATGAATTTACCTTATTTCAAGTCATGAATGTGAATGGCATGCATGTAGCTACAGCCCAATACACACAAATTGTGAAAAAATTGATTAAACATCAATTTTTGAATTGAAAAAAAAAATCTAAAAAATGTCGTGACTTCTTTTTGCATGCCGCTACGTATTTTGTTAGTAGATACAAAAAAAAAGCGTTTTTCCTTATGAAAAGGACGCGCGGGGGGGCTAAAACCCCGACTATCTTTGATATTTTAGGGTTAGTTATCAAGCCTTAAAAAGGCATGCACGAAAAAATGGTGGAACGTTACCTGTCATGACCTCCCGGTCTAAAACGGAGATCCTTGGGGGCTAGCTCAGGAGTCTTGCGAAGCTGACTGAAGAGTTAACAATATTCTTCTATGTACTGCTTCCACCCTCATGGTTTTGTGACTGACGCTTTGTAGTATCACATCCGTTGATTGCGAGGAAACCCATCAGGCTTTCGATCTGTTGTGTTGTGAGCTTCTTGTTGCTGTGAAGATTGTTTTCGTTAATTATTCACCTTTGAATTTGTTTTATCACTAGGTAAAAAAGTGAATAAAAAGTTGTCAAAAAAAAAGTAACTTGTGTCAAACCTTCTTACGAGTAAAACTATAAAATAAAGGATTATTCCTCTTGATTCTACTGAATACAGTCAAACAAGTGGTCCTTCGAGCAAAACATTCAAAAGAATCACCCGTGGAACGATGTCCAAGTCTTTACCTGTAAGAAGAAGTGAGAGGACAACGAAAGGCAAAATCCCAGAAAGATATATGGCTAACACCTGTGAGATGAATACCAATCCAATCGATTGTACAAACCCGCCGATCAGCAGCGTAACTGAAGACAGAAATCATCATGAAAAACCCGATCAATTAGAGAGTTTTCCAAAATCACAATCATCCAGGAAATCAACGTCTAGTTCACTTAGACGACGGCAGTTAGAACTTGATCTGGAAAGAGCAAAGAAGTTAGCAGAAATAGATAAACGGTTGCTTGAGGAAGAAATTGCACTGAAGAAAGCAGAACTGACTGGTTCGTGGAGGTCAAATTCATCTAGTAATGAACAGAAACAAGACGAAGATGTCAAAACCGTTACGTCCAAATCTTCATTCGTTCAAAACTGGGTAAATTCTTCAAAAACCTATCCCGAGAGACCCGAACATTATGATCAAAACTATCAATATCAAAAACCAAGTGCAGAAGACCTGAGACTCAATCAACTTATGGCTAGACAGTCTTTCAGCAAAGATCTACCGATATTTTGTGGTGATCCTGGCGAATGGATGCATTTTATCACTCAATTCAAGGAATCAACAAAAATATGTGGTTTCTCTTGCGCTGAAAACATTGTTCGTCTACAAAAATGTCTGAAAGGCCCAGCAAGGGAAACGGTTAATGCTTTATTGAGCTTCACCCATGAAGTTGATAAAATCATTAGTTCTCTGGAAAAAAGATTCGGCAGACCAGAAATAATTATACAAAATCTAATTGATTCTGTGGCGAAGATTTCCAATATAAGAGATGACAAAATTGAGAATATTTTAGATTTTTCCAATAAAGTCCAAAACCTGGCAGTTACAGTAGAAAGTCTGAATGGACAAGAATACCTTACAAATCCACAACTTCTAAATGACCTGATTAGAAAATTGACTCCCAGTCTCAAAATGGAATGGGGTAGAAGAGTAGTTGAGTTGAAGAAATCAAGAAAACTTATTAATATTATTGAGTTCTCTATGTGGCTTGAGGAATCCAGTGAAGCAGCTATGTACGTAACTTTTCCCGATATAGAACAGACCAAGAAGAAATACGTGTGCACAACATCTACTCAACCTGAAAAAAACACGTATAAATGCAAATTTTGTAAACAAGATGGACATAAAGTTGAAAAATGTAGAGAATTCCGAAATCTAGATGTCGACAAACGCTGGGAATGGGTCAGAAAAAGTAAAGTTTGCTTCAGCTGTTTGACTTCTTTTCATCAAACGAAAATGTGTCGTAACAAGAAAATTTGCTCCATTAATGGATGTTCTTTCAAACATCATCGACTACTACACAAAATTTTGGAAAACCCAGTCGAGGAAGAAGTGAACCATTGTGTAAATAATATCAACAAAAATGAAGTACTTCTACGAATCGCACCGGTTGAAATCAGTGGTCCATGTGGAAGTGTTGAAACGTATGCACTGTTTGATGAGGCTTCAACAATAACAATGATAGACAATACCATTGCTGAAAAGGTTGGTGCATTCGGTCCTGTAGAACCATTGAATCTGAGATGGACAAATTCCATTACGAACAGAGAAAATGACTCGCAGAAAATTTCGTTGAGTATTCGAGGTAAATACCAAGATTCAACTTTTACATTGCACAATGTACGAACGGTCAAGAATTTGTCACTTCCTAGACAGCATGTGAACGTGAAAAAGTTGAGAGAAAAGTGGAATCATCTGAATCAGATCAACCTGCCATCCCTCATAGATGCAAAACCGACCATACTTATTGGCCAAGACAATATTGATCTCATAATACCCCGGGAAATCCATGAAGGAGGTAAAAATGCACCTGTCTTATCAAAATCCAAACTAGGATGGGTTTTACATGGTAACTTCAACAAGACTCATGCTATAATAAGTGAGGAATTCACCTTATTTGTTAGAGCTGAACTAGACGACATGGACCAGTTGATTCGAAATTCATTCAAAATTGATAATTTGGGTATTCAGCATAGTGAAAACTTCGGAAGTCCAGAAGATCGCAGAGCATTGAGAGTTTTAGAAGAAACCACGAAGAGAATCAACGAAAATAGATGGGAGTCACGATTATTATGGAAAGCAGACAATTTGAGTTTACCAGACAACAAAAGTACCGCATTGACAAGACTACGATCCATTGAGAGAAAGATGGATAAAAATCCCCAATTCGCCATGGAATACGAGGACAAAATTAATGAATATTTATCGAAAGGTTATGCCAGACAACTTTCCGACGAAGAAACGAACATTCGCCTGAAAAACACCTGGTATTTGCCTCATTTCGGCGTGACGAACCCCAATAAACCCAAAAAATTACGTCTAGTCTTCGATGCTGCCGCAAAAACTGATGGGATGAGTTTGAATGATGCTTTATTGAAAGGCCCTGATCAACTGAATTCACTTCTTGGAATAATATTCAAGTTTCGGCAAAGAAACATTGCATTTGCTTCGGATATTTCGGAAATGTTTCACCAAGTATGGATCAGGCCTGAAGACAGAAACTCTCAACGTTTTTTGTGGAGGGGCAGAGAAAGGGATAAAAGACCTGATGAATATGAAATGGTGTCGATGATCTTCGGAGCTGCTTCATCACCCAGTACAGCTCAATATGTGATGAGAAAAAATGCTGAGGAATTTTCACAAGAATTTCCTGGAGCAGAAAAAGCAATTCGTCAAAATCACTACGTGGACGACTACTTAGACAGCGTAGACACGGAAGAAGAAGCAATAAAATTAATTTCATCAGTCATCGAAGTTCATGCGAGAGGAGGATTCACCATCAGAAACTGGTCTAGTAACAGTAAAAAAGTCTTAGAAATGATCCCCGAAACATTTAGGAACGTCAAATCGAAAGATTTGAATTTTGACAAAGACCTGACACTTCCAACCGAACGAGTTTTGGGTTTATACTGGAATCCCAATGAAGACAACTTCTCTTTTTCAATCAAATGGACCGAAAATGATATCCAATCATTGATAGAAAAAAGTCATATAACGAAAAGAGAAGTGCTGAAAACTGTGATGACAATCTTCGACCCGTTTGGTTTCCTGAGTACATACACCATCAAGGCGAAAATTCTACTTCAAATCATGTGGCGTTCAGAGCTTGGATGGGACGACGCAATTAATGACGATATGATGGAAAAGTGGAAGAAATGGGTGTCACAACTGAAAAAACTGAGAACCCTAACAATACCCAGATGCTACGTGAGGAACATATTTGAAGCGAAAGATGTTCAGCTGCATATTTTCTGTGACTCAAGTGCTCAAGCTTATTCTTCTGTGGGATATTTTCGAATAAATATCGGAAACACAATAAAAACTTCTTTCATAATGGCAAAATCAAGAGTTACTCCATTGAAATCGATAGTTTCAATTCCCAGACTTGAACTACAGGCAGCAGTCCTAGGAAGCAGGTTGGCTACAACAATTTTGCAAAATCATGATATAAAGGTCAGTTCCATATATTTTTGGAGTGATTCCAAAACTGTCTTGAGTTGGATCAAATCGGATGCGACAATATTCAAGCCATTTGTGGCTCACAGAGTTTCTGAGATCAAAGAAACTACTGACGAACGAAGATGGAATTGGGTTCCGACCAAGGAAAATATCGCCGACGAAGCTACCAGAGAAAATGGCTTGAACTGTTGGGAGCCCCAAAGTAGGTGGTTGAATGGACCAGACTTCCTGAATTTGAGTGAAAAAGAATGGCCATTGGCTGAAAATTTGGAATTTGATGATTCAGAAGTAAAAAAAAGATTCGTAGGAATAACAACAAACGACTCTTCTAGCATCAAATATTGTTTACCTGATGTATCAAGATTTTCTTCCTGGACCAAACTGATTCGAACGGCTTCGTGGATTTTGAGATTTATCGCCAAAATCAAGCAAACTTCTCAGATGACAGGAGAATTGTCACCTATTGAGATGAAAAATGGCGAGAACCTTTGGACGAAATTCGTTCAAAAAGAGAGTTTTTGCGATGAAATATCAAGTCTGAAAGAAAACCAAAAAGTGGATAAGTCTAGTCGACTCTTCAAATTGTCTCCTATATTGGATGAAGAAGGAATCCTCAGAATGAAGAGTAGAACAATATTTTCGAGCGATCTGTCCAACGATGCTAAGTTTCCTATAATTTTGGATCCAAAAAGCAAATATACAAAATTACTGATCTTTCACTACCATCTGAAAGCTGGTCACAACGGTCAAGATTATGTTACAAACGAAATCAGACAACGTTATTGGATTTTGAATATGAGAGCAGCTGTTCGAAGTTCCTGGAATGATTGCCAGTGGTGCAAAATCAGAAGATCGAGATGTGAAATACCTGAGATGAGCCCATTACCTGA
Organism: Zygogramma bicolorata; assembly: GCA_032362365.1. NCBI lineage: Eukaryota > Metazoa > Arthropoda > Insecta > Coleoptera > Chrysomelidae > Zygogramma > Zygogramma bicolorata. The sequence continues at coordinate 64,057 of JAVJAQ010005656.1, forward strand.
GTGTCGTCTCAATTCCTTTGTCAAACCATTCACTGTAGCTGGAATGGACTATTTTGGACCTTTATATGTAACCATTGGAAGAAAAAAAGAAAAAAGGTATGGAGTTCTGTTTACGTGCATGAGTATTCGTGCTGTCCACCTAGAAATTGCCCATACCCTCAACACCGACTCAACCATAATGGCCATAAGACGATTCATAGGACGACGAGGATGCCCTAAGACAATTTATTCGGACAATGGAAGTAATCTGAAAGGTGCTGAAAAAGAAATGAAAAAAGCCTTAAATGAATTTGATCAAGACAAAATCATTTCCAAGCTGGCAACTAGCAATATTTCTTGGCATTTTATTCCACCATCAGCCCCGCATATGGGAGGGAGTTGGGAACGACTCGTTAGGTCAGTGAAGATTGCACTCAAAGCTATTCTGCGAGAGAAAGCTCCTCGAGAAGAAGTGCTTCAAACTTTATTTGTAGAAGCAGAATATATAGTGAATTCTCGTCCATTAGTTCACGTATCTCTGGATCAATCCGATGAAGAAGCATTGACACCGAATCATTTTCTATTAGGGAGTTCAAGCGGAGCTCAAATACCTGGAAATTTTGAACAAATTGACAACATTTCTCGAAAACACTGGCGAATTTCTCAACTACTAACAGATCACTTTTGGCGGAGATGGGTCAGAGAATATCTTCCAGTTTTGAGCAAACGTACCAAATGGTTTTCATCGTCGAATAGAGAAATCACAACAGGGGATGTGGTGATAATAGTTGACTCCGACTTCTGCAGAAACTCGTGGCCGAAAGGTATTGTTACAAAGGTGTATCCAGGCAAAGATGGGAAAATTCGAGTAGTTGACGTCAAAACTAACATGGGAGTGTTCAGACGACCAGTGGTGAAACTATGTATACTGGATGTTAACCCGAACAAGACCCCAACTACTGATTGAGTTATAGAACTGAGTCTATAACTGAGAGGGAGTGTTGCTGTGAAGATTGTTTTCGTTAATTATTCACCTTTGAATTTGTTTTATCACTAGGTAAAAAAGTGAATAAAAAGTTGTCAAAAAAAAAGTAACTTGTGTCAAACCTTCTTACGAGTAAAACTATAAAATAAAGGATTATTCCTCTTGATTCTACTGAATACAGTCAAACACTTCTTACATAGTTCGTGAATTCGTGAATTGGAATATAGTTTCTGTTTCGGGAAGTACCACACATAACCCAGCATTACTTGCATTTCATTTTTCAAGGTGATGAATAATAAATTCACATCGGTGACTCTAATAGAAACAAAAACAGCCTCTCTTTCGGTTTTTATCGCATGTGCATCCGTCGAATTACTTTGTTTACTGCCCCATGTATAAATATCACTTCGCACCCCTAATCACTTTTTGTACATATCTTGGAGCACCGAAACTTGTAAAAGTATACATATGGAAATACTGTATGTTTCACAGCACTTTATTCCGGGGAATCACCGGCACCTGACTCACGGCCTTCTCGAAAACGCTCAATTGCAGGCACGGCATAGCGCCAAATTTCAAACATATGATGTGTAGAAGAAAGGCAGAAAAGATAAATGGCGGTAAGAGAATTGGTTGAGTTCACGAAAACAACTGACGAGAACACGACAGTTGACATGATTAAGGAGAAAATACCTTCCTTACAGAGCATTCAGAAAGGAATTATTGTAAGTTATAGATTCGAGGCTCTGGGGCGAATGAGATATATGAACCTTACCTGTGGTACTACGATTCATTGTTATTTTTGAGCGAGCAGAAAATTCCAAGAACGGGTCTATCGAACGTAGAGGAAGATAACGAAGTTGCGAATCAAATTGAGAACTTCAAAACCTGCCTGGCATCTTTCTGAGATTATATTGCTCAATGCTTGAGGTGGTATAGTTGCCGAAAACTTCAAATCCTCGTAGGATCGACCTTGCAGCTAGTCTATCATCCACTGATATTGCTTCCCTCAGGAATCACTTTCAATCAGAGGCCTAACTTTATTCAACAGTATTAAGAACAGATTTTGGTCCATCCTCAGAAAGTTTCTGTAATCGCCAGTACTTGACAGTCTGATTTCATTTAGGAGATTCATATGAGACCACTCACTTCGTTTCAATAACCACTTTTTGGTCCATACTGGACCGCCATCAATAGACTGTTCATGTGTAGGCGAATTTTATGGCGGGCAAGGTCGCGGATAATATTTGTGGATCGGCCCGCTCATCACGATGAGCTCGTGTATAGGTGGTTTTACATGAAATGCTCCTGGATTTAAACGAAGGGCTCTTCTTGGAATTCAGCCCTGACTCAATGTTTATAATATGTTTGATTATTTTTGTGTCGAGCCGGGAGATTGATGTTAAATAAAACTTGGAAATTACCAATTGAACAGCTGAAGTTTATTCCCTACAATATTCAGAAAATAACGTATAAAAAAATGAAAATGAGTTCTGAATATTTGTGAAGATTGACCTGGGTCACCCGGTACAAATGTCTTTCCCAAATACAAGTCTATCCGGTATCCGAAAGTGGTGAAAAACAAAGTCACATTGACGTCATGAGATAATAACGGCGTCAGCTCTACTCAGTATCTCTCACAACCGTCTGGTGTCTGGAATAATGCCAATTTCGAGTTGGACCTTGTAAGCCTCCGCTTTAAAACGGAATACGCAGGAAACATTGACACATATCGATAAGGCTATAATTAGTCTCATTGTTTACCGTTTTTAAATGCAATTCATGTCTATTTATATTCTATGTCATCACTGTCAAGATATCTTAATCAATATTTCGACCACGAAATTTCGGTTGTTCAAATGTTACCGTGAATATTTCCATCGTATGTTAAAAATCCCATATTAAGCGGGACATTTTCGATAATTTACAGCGATAAATTCCCGGCGGGACATTTTCGGGCTGGTAAATACTCGGTAGGTATCGAAAAATATCCGCTCGGTCCGTGTATCTATAGTAACGATTGTTAAAATGTACATTTGTCATCTTGACTGGCATAAATACTGAATTTTAAACGTCGTTGTTTTAACTCCAGAAATATTCTACCGAATTACACTCATCAAAATAAACCTGATGATTTTCCATTCAAGCATGTTGTCAGTGAAAAAACTGCATTCGGTTATTTTCATATTTTGCTAAACCCCGCTCGGTCCGTGTATCTATAGTAACGATTGTTAAAATGTACATTTGTCATCTTGACAGGCATAAATACTGAATTCTAAACGTCGTTGTTTTGACTCCAGAAATATTCTACCGAATTACCCTCGTGCATCAAAATGAACCTGATAATTTTCCATTCAAGCATGTTGTCAGTAAAAAACTGCATTCGGTTATTTTCATATTTTGCTAAACCCTGCTCGGTCCATGTATCTATAGTAACGATTGTTAAAATGTAAATTTGTCATCTTGACAGGCATAAATACTGAATTTCAAACGGCGTTGTTTCAACTCCAGAAATATTCTACCAAATTACCCTCGTGCATCAAAATGAACCTGATAATTTTCCATTCGAGCATGTTGTCAGTAAAAAAACTGCATTCGGTTATTTTCATATTTTGCTAAACCCCGCTCGGTCCGTGTATCTATAGTAACGATTGTTAAAATGTACATTTGTCATCTTGACAGGCATAAATACTGAATTTTGAACGTCGTTGTTTCAACTCCAGAAATATTCTACCGAATTACCCTCGTGCATCAAAATGAACCTGATGCTTTTCCATTCAAGCATGTTTTCAGTAAAAAACTGCATTCGGTTATTTTCATATTTTGCTAAACCCCGCTCGGTCCGTGTATCTATAGTAACGATTGTTAAAATGTACATTTGTCATCTTGACAGGCATAAATACTGAATTTTAAACGTCGTTGTTTCAACTCCAGAAATATTCTACCGAATTACACTCGGGCATCAAAATAAACCTGATGATTTTCCATTCAAGCATGTTGTCAGTAAAAAAACTGCATTCGGTTATTTTCATATTTTGCTAAAAGAGACCTCCTCCTTCGGAGTCGGGCTCTTTCGACAAAATATGGAAATAAAATGCAGTTTTCAGACAAAATGCTTTCATGGAAAATTATCGGTAATTATGAAGCACTTGTGTAATAATTTCCCAAAATTTCACACCAACAGTTTTCAACCAATGAAATGCGTATTTTGTTTCACGTTACCATGGCAACTATTGACACTCAGTTATTTTATCGGTTATTTTTTTCCCGCATGGGTAACCCACAGCGATTATAGTGAAAATTTTTTGACATAACATGTCACTTACTCACTTTAAGCGGAAGAAAACAAAATGTAACGTTCAAATTCGGCACTAGAGCAATTTAGCAAGACTAATGAAAATACAATATTAATAATTCACGTCTTTATTTGGGTCATGCTTATCAAAAGGGCACCAAGCGACACCTGCGTAGTTTCGAGAAAACGTCGTCTGATGTTGCAACATTGCAGAGACACTCACCTAATTACCTTCAAATGACAATATTTATTTATAATCCATGTGAATAATTCGATTTACCCAATTTCTGAATGAAAGGATCTCAAAGAACGACTTTTTAATTAATTCTGAGACTTTTGTCGCTTAGTTCCTTTTTAATAAATGAGCTCAAATCCATTTCACACTAAAAAAAGATTTTGTACACGATGAAAATGAAACTTCAGTTGTTGTAAAATACTTGTATTAACTGAAACAAAACTATCAACTGAACAAAAATTGAGTTCAATGCAAAAATAATTCCAATTGAGATATTTAGTCATTGTTATTTTCCTCTTCAAACTCATTTTCGAAGTCCAAATCTGGACCAAATCCCTCCAAGTCATCTTCGAATTCAGCTCCCTTCAAATCTTTATAGAAATGTTTTGCATCCGCCGTAATGAAGGGCATCAACGCCTTGAGATATGCAAGCTTTTTTGTTGAAATTTCCTTCCCTTCTGGCCAAAGCAGTCCTAGATTTGTATTGAAATTTGATGGCGTTTTTTTCAAATTCTTTTGAATCTTAATTTCTTTGAATTCATCATTATTGTTATGGGTGTATTTGAAATAGATACTAAAAGGCTCTCCTTTTGTTATTTTGATAACTCTGGTTTTGAGCCAACTTACTTTTTCTTTGTTTTGGTCTTGTTTTCTGTTAACAATTGCACGTTCTATTCCTTCTACAGAAAAAAGTTTTCTGTCTTCATTTCTGTAACAATCAATGGTTTTTTATGTCGGCAATGCTTCATTATATTTATATAATCATTGCTAGGGTAAATCCTTTGATTCATCTTTATTGCTTTTTCGATAAACGAAAAATCTGAATCATTTGGTAAAAAGCTGTGGCCCGTTACCAGATACTTGAAATAAACTGTTTCCAAAGTTGGATGATTGCTGAGAGTTGCTTTCATCATTAAAACTATCTTAATATTGCGATTCTGTCCTCCGCAACTATCTGGACACATTATCAGCGCTTTTGTGTTTGGATTGAGATGATTTTCGATGAACTTCTTCAGTACAGATCCAACTTCCTGGGCCCCTCTCCCAGCTGTCTCCTCTTTCCATACGAAGCAGTATCCATTTTTCCCACAATGGACACCTTCATTGTACAGCCAGAGTTGCCTCTTATAAAAAACTAAGTTTGTGGGAATATTGGGCAGTGGTAGAGTTTTTTCCATGTCGTAAGTTAACGTCTCAAGATTAGGAATTTCTTCCGCTTCTTTCATATCTGCCTTTAACTTTTGTCTGGCAGTTTCAGCTTCTTGCAGATGCTTCTCGTGTGCTTCTTTCGTGTTTTGTTGGCTTTTAGATGCTTTAAATCTATCGCATACGCTACATGTGTCTTTTACCAATGGCTTCCTCCGCAGATTGAAATTTTCGTAATAGATTTTTTTGAACAAAGTGAATGAAAGCTTCAGATTCAAATTTTCCTCTAAAAATAACTCGTACATTTTCCGTTCCGTTATATTGTACCCTAAGTATAAACTTTGTGTTGTGGCTCTACAGTAATGGGACTTGTACGTCGGAAATTTTTTAATATGTTTTATTACTGCTTCGACAACTGCATCTGTCAATTTGTTTTTCCCCCCTGTTGCTCACCTCTTCTATTTCTGATAATCCCATCTCTTAATTTTGACACAGCAGTGTTGATTCTCTTAGGAGAAATATTCAAGGTTTTTTCGAAAAAAGTTTTGCACACAGTCTGGTTTTTCAAATGGTATAACCTAGTATGAGATCTTTTCTCGGAATTTTTAACTCTTTTCCGTTTAATGTCTTCTTCTGTGATATTGGCTGCAATGAACGAAGTTTGTGAATTATAATTTGCTAATTTATAAAATTCATCGAAGATATTCTTTCTGTCATCGTCTGAAAAACGTGTATGACATCTTTTCTTGCATGGACATTCGTAATTCTCAATAAAATGTTTTGAATAAAGAAGTTTTCCAGATTGTGTGTAATAGTTTTTATAACTATGTTGAAGCTTACTTTTTGTCTTAAATGTCTGTCCTACAAATGTTCTTTTCCTTCCCTTCTTTGGTCGTCCTGGTGTAGTTTCCGTTATGTTTCCATTATCTTCAAGTTCATCTTCGGACATGGGAATGTAGTCAACATCATTCGCATCTTCTTCTTCTACTTCTGAATTATGTTCCTCGAGATTGTTATTATCTTGGATGTAATGGTGGATATTATTATCAGTAGTTGAAGTTTCCGCTGACTTTTCATTTTGGACATTATTAATCTGTTGGTGGATATAATTTGTCGCAGTTTCTACTGGTATTTCCTTTTCATTCCCATCGTTTATGTATGTGATATAAACTGCACTGGTTGTTTCTTCCAGGTGATTATTTTTCTCCACGTCATGTAGTCGAGATAAGTTACCTAGGTCCATAATACTTACTGGAACCTCAAGTAAAACTTCATCGGAGTTTACATCTGATAAAACGGTCGGAATTCGATCAGCAAATACACATTGCATATTTTCGGTGTCAAACAGTTCTTCCTGATTATTGAGTGTCTCATCGAGTAGTGTCGAAGAGTCGTGACGGTTAACGACTTCCACCAATGTTTCCTTCAAGAGAAGAAATATTTCAAAATCTAACGAATGGTTCCTTCACAATAATGGATATAAAACTTACGGGGAAATATCGATAATAATAAAATTCACTTACCCTTTCGGTATCTTTAATTTCGGGTTCTTTGCTTTTTTTACCTTCTGCAGAATCTAATGCCATTTGTACCAATTTTTTTCCTCGATTCATGACTTTTGATAAAAAATATATCGTCAATACACTGTCGATAAAACACTAGTTGCGGTAGATGATAACAATCACTCCACTACTATAGATCGGTGATAACTGAATATATTTTCGACCTGCGAATACAACCCCAGACAACTGCAAACGTGAAAAATGCATTTCTTCATGAACGAACATAAACGAAGCTAACCGACAGTATAACTAGGAAGTGAACAATAATCAGAAGAGAACCAAGTCACAAGGAGGAGTCCAAGCGACATTGTTACTCATTTCGTAGAATATCTAATCAGAACCAGGCGTTTAGGTCTTTTCTGATTTATTCTGTATCTGCAATGATCCACTTAGGTCCCAGTGCAAGGTCATTTTTCAAGCCGTAATACACATCTGGCCCTTGGTTATGTTCAGAAATATGACCAGATAGTACTTATTTGTCGTATAGTGCCATAAACTCATTTTCACAAAAATGTCGCTTGGGTCCTTTCTGATAAGCATTACCCATTTACGAGCCTGACACTTCACACACAATCGATACATTTTGTTAAAGCTCACACATTAAACCGAATTGAGTGTTACAGAACAAGGCAATTTCGATTCAATTGTTAAATATGTAATGTAACCCAACTCCGAACGGCTGAAACATTAATTTCAGATAAATCGTTGGAGTTCAATATGGTGTGAAAGCTTCTCACCGAATACCACGTGCCCTTGAATCATCCTTAGAATTTTTTTCTTGCTCACGAATATTTTGAGAAAATTATTCCTCGCCTTCAGCTCGGAATAATTTTCCAAATATTTGTGAGCTCGAAAAAAATTCCGGTAATAATTCATCACTACGAGTGATAATTTACCGCTGCAGAATCGAGAAAAATGTGCAAGAGAAGATCATAAAATTGTTCTTGAAGACATTTCCACTATCATATTGGGAGAAGAATTGGCGTGATCATTCGTTCTCAAGGAACCTTCTAATGGAGCGAAGTTCTCGTTCAGTGAGCCGGATTTGGTCCATTGGAATGAGTAATTTCAACAGATTCTGGAATTCTAAGCTGAATCTACTGATATTCTGAATGAACAGTTTGTTCAGGCCAGCCCCAACTCGCCTACACTGTAGGTTGACGGACTAACACATATCAGAAAACAACTACCCCCCTGCCTAATACCACGAAGGGCATTGGATTACATTCAACAGGTGTAAGCGATTGATGTAATCCAATGTCCGTCGTGGTATTAACCAGGGGAGTAGTTGTTTTCTGATATGTGTTAGTCTGTCAACCTATAGTGTAGGTGAGTTGTGGCTGGCCTGAACAAATTGTTCATTTAGAATATTTGATTTGAAGCCAGTCTTCAAGTATACCCGTTGAATATTTTTCTGAGTCTACTGTACGAGTTTTTGTGGATGGCTTCAGCCTCAGGGTGGATATATAAAAAAGGAAATACTAGAATGAATACGAGCTATGAGAATATCGCCATCCAAACTCACATCCGAAGCAAAGAAATGATTGGGTTTTTGAAACAATAAATAGACAATTTCCAAAAAATTTGCTATATAAGACAAAATACCAGAAGTTTCAATAATTTTCATTCGAAGAAAGTTCACACTAATGAAAAAATAATCCCATTGCAAGTTCAATTGAAGTAGTCAACGAATTGCCAAAAGGAATGAAATCCTCTAGACTCTAGATTCTTGAGAAAACTAAATTAATTTTTGTTCACGTGATGACGATGAACAGTGAATGATCTAATAGTGTGAATTTCTCAGTTATATCATGTTATGATGTTGATATATTATACTTCTTTATACCAGAACTCTATTCTGTCTGGCAGCTGTAAGTTTAAATAATTGAAAAAATCAATAATAATCATAATGAAAATCAGAGTAAAATTTCATTAATCCGCTGTCATCGAGTTTCAGAAAAATTAGTGCCAATCTAGGTATGTATGTCGATTCGATTAACACGAATCTTAGGTCAAGACGCATTAAAGGTTCTGTTCACTTTCCAATGCAAAATATTTGTGGATTAATTAGGTACAGTGCTCGATTGGTTCACAAATTACCTGACTGATCGCAAACAAGTTACTAAAATCAATCAAAGTTCTTCTGAACCACTTGAAAATTCTTTTGGTGTACCTCAAGGTAGTGTCTTGGGGCCATTATTGTTCCTAATTTATATCAATGACATACATCTTTTTCATTCATGTGACTTCATCAATCTCTTTGCAGATGATACTCTGTTATCTGTCTCAAATAGTGATTTGGATATTGCCATTAATAAAATGAACGACTCACTAAAGACTATTCACTCATATCTCAAAAGTAATAAACTCAAACTGAATATAACTAAAACCAAGGCAATGATATTATCGACGACATACAAAATTAGGAATATGAATACAGGTCGATATAGCCTTACAATAGATGGTGAAACAGTCACATTTGTGAACGAATTCAAGTACTTGGGATTTATGCTGGATAACACCCTTTCATTCAATGCACATTTCAATTACATTTATAAAAAAATATCAAAAAAGATATATTTTTTTACTAGAGTCTCATCAAATCTTTCTTTGTATTCTAGGTTAACTGTTTATAATACAATTATTCAACCTCACTTTGATTTCTGTGGAAGTATCCTATTTTCGTTTGAATTGAATAAAATTTCTAGTTTACAGAAATTACAAAATCGAGGACTTCGCATCATATTGAGATGTAACCGTAGTACGAATATCAATTTCATGTTGAACTCTCTACAATGGCTGTCAGTGTCACAGAGACTGTATCTAATAACAATGACCTTCATTTAAAAAATTTTGAATAATTTAATGCCAGAATACTTTGCTTCATTCATTGTCTTCAGATCTCAAGTTCATAGCTATCAAACTAGAGGAAATACTGAACAACAACTTCACTTACCCAAGTACAATCTGGCCAACTCAATGAGATCTTTATTTTATAAGGGTATAAAAGAATATAATGAACTACCGATATGCATAAAAGAGTCTAAAACTATTAAGGAGGTCAAAACTGTACTTATAAATTACATAAGATCTAATCGGTAATATACTTGTCAATTATTTAACTGTTCATAACTGTTTTTATCAATTATTCATGTGATTTTGTTTTTTTGTATTACTATGCTATTTGTATACGTGTGTTTTCTACATTTATTCGTTTATTGTGTTTAATTGTAATTTACCAATGTAGGATTATTTCCTACTGAATAAAGATCATTCATTCATTCATTCAATTATCTGGTATGCGCTCATGTCTTTCGTCAATTCATCATTTTGAACGAAAACTGTTTATAGAGCTATAAATAGTTATTTATTATACAAGACGATGAAGTAGTTTGTGCAACAAGAGTGGATATGATGGCCATATCGCTCGAGGACGATTGATAATTATAATTGAACTGAACTGAACGAATTGTTCGAAAGACCATTCCATTGATAATTGATTATCAATATAATACTTGAAAGAGAGTTCTGAAATATTTACTTGATCGAAGAAAAAATTAACTGTACCACTCTTGTTGTATAAACTAATATTCCTCACATTAAGAAAATATTGACTTTTTTTTCCCAGCGATTTGCGGAAAATGGTATTATTGAGAGAAAATTTTGTTAGGGACGGAACAATCTCGCAGGATGAACCAAAAACCTTCCCCCAAAATACACATGCCATTACTTCTTCAAACGTGGAAATGCAAATTTGTTCGACATCAAATCAAATTTGAAACTTGGCCGTTTAACTGTCTAGGTAAAAATGTTGGTAATTTTAGTATCGAAGGGATCGAAATTATACTGTAATCACATAAGTGATAATTTAAATTGGATAAGAGAAAAATGTCAACTGCAATGCTTAATATCAGTCACAAAAATTATGCATTTTTGACAACTGAAGAAGAAAAATGTACGTTGGCGATACAGGAGTGCATTAGCATGTTTTTTGTCCACCCATAAAATATTGGAAATTTTCTATTAGAAAACTATACTCATCCTGTAAATCACGCGCCAATTCAGTGATTATTTGTCCAACAAATTGTAGTGCGTACGGAAAATTGTAATTCTTCTGAATGAAGATTGTTTGTTTTGATTCGCCTAAAGAAATTAGTGAAACATTACAGCAAAAAATATAGTCGCCGCATTTCCTCTGACCCTCATAGATGAACCTTTTGATATGCATAATGCATTTAAGTTGGATCACGGTGGATTTTCAACTATTCGAAAAACTACATGGTAATGACTATTTTTTGTTTTTTGTGGTAACTGTGCCAGTGAGACATGAGGTGAGATTCTTTTATAGTTCCTGTTCAAATTATTCAGACTATCTATAGATAGATAGAAAAATAACATTCAAATATATTTCATTTCTAGATTCTCAAAATTGTCACTCTTTCATTATGCATTGGCGAACTCCCCATAATCACATATTTTTCTAAATATCAGTGTGAAAATGTAACAATTCAAGTACTAATGACTGAAAAACTTAATAAAAGTGTGAGTAAATTGATTGGAGGATCATATCGAACCATACTTCCGAATAATCAATACCTTTTTAACTTTTTCATTCAAGACTTCGGACCTGAAACCTAACGATTTTCTGCGACGGCTATTTAGAATGAAATGATGAGTGTACATGAACTTCGAAACGAGTTTCAACTACTCATTGACTTTAGCCTAAATTAGTTCATTTATCCTAAAGGCAGATACTATATACCTAAATAATATCAACAATAACTCAGTTTGCTTATATGTGGTTGAGAATGTTCTTTGCCAAGTGGTATTGGTTCGGACTTCCATGTCTATATAATTAACGCCATTGAAACCTGTTGCAGAAAACTTATAAGATCGAAAGAATCTGAATTAAAACAAGAAATCATGAATGGTGTACACGTTGAAACAATCGAATAAATAATTAACGGTCAAACATTGGAAATGAATGAGTAGAAGTTTATCAAGAAGCAATAAGAGGTTGAAAAGTCTTCAAATAAGACACTCAAATCCAAACAAGAAAATTGAAATAGATTTTGGTCGAAGAATGAAGTAAAACGCGCGTCGATTGCGCTTTATTTTGGGGTCCGGGAAACTGAACTTCTGTTGAAAACGTTCAATCAATCACTTCTATGATTCGACTTTCTGCAGCAGAAAAAATGTTAACCAATTCATTTATCATTAGTGAATTATGGAATAACTGCGCAGAAACGATTAGTGGAAGTGAATAGATCTTAGGCTAGACCTACATTGGAACCGAATATCTCCCTAACCGATGCCTACATTTGTTCAGTTAACGCCCGTCCAGCGACATCGAGTTCAGATGAAGATTCAATGTGTTGGTTGTTGTTAGTAAACAACATTTCCGAAAATCGTAGAAGGAAAAGCAAATGGATACATCAATTTATCGAAGACAGATTTTCAGGAGAATTTTATAAAAGATCACGTAACTTCCCTAACAAATTCAAGGGGTACCAGCATGGGAATGAAAGCGTTTAATTATATTCTTGAAGGGATAGAAGACAACGAATCCGGCCAATCTAACTTTCAGAGAAAGCATCAATTAATAATTACTTGTCCATCGGACCAAAACCAAACATGTTTGGTTCGGAAAGCTATCAGTCAAACGAAGGGCATTGTCGGATCGGGCTTCTTATTGTATTGTGGGCACTAGGCATTGAAAACTTGAGTTCGTTTTCAATCCGACTTTAGCCGACGGTTCCAATGTAGGTGTAGCTTAAGCTATCCCGATCCGACACCGGGCGACCGTCGGGCGATGTCGGATTGAAAACAAACTCAAGTTTTCAATGCCTAGTGCCTACACTGCAATGAGAAGCCTGATCCGACAAAGCCCGATGTCGGGGATAGCTTTTGGAACCAAACATGTTTGGTTTCAGTCCGATTTTTCGTTCCGACAAGACGGAAATGGTAGAAGTGGACAAGAAATGATTATTAATTGATCTGGTTAGAAATGAGCCTAGCCTGTGGGATCAGAGGCGCATGACATATCTTAACCGGGACATTGAAGCCAAGTTATGGGAGTCCATTGGAAAGGATTCATTAGTAACAGGTGAAAACATTCAACATAGTGGTGAGCATACTTGGAAACTGGCGATAAATCAAATCACCTTTCGAACAATTCGTTCAGGCCAGTCTCAACTACCTACACAGTAGGTTTCTGGGTTGACACCTGTCAGAACACGACTAGTCCCCTGGCTAATACCACGATGGACACTGTGTTATATCCGACCGGTTCCATATTGCGGGGTTCTTCACAGAAGAAAATCTCACATGTGCTTTTGACGATACAAATGAAAGAATTGTTTTTCAATTATTGGGACGGGAACACTTGCACATCGGTTTTGGGCTATTTGGCCACTCGCCAGTATAAGGTAGTTTCCATCATCACAACGGAGTCGATGACTTTCATAATTGTAGTATTAATTGAAAATCAATTCCTTCATCGCCAAAAGCATATGAAGTGGCAGCGGTAGGATACAATCCAATGCCCTTGGTGGTAGTAGCCAGAAGAGTGGTTTTCTGACAGGTGTCAGGCCAAAACCTACTGGGTGCGCTGCGTAACACGCAAAGTGCATAACACCCAAAGTGCGTAACACCCAAATGTCATAACACCCAAATTTCGTTATGCCCACACTCTCCGAACATACCCGAATGATGCACTGTTGCAAAATTCACCGGATATTCTGCAATTTCCTGTTAACCCAATCTAACTTATCCTAACTAACCTAACCTAAAAGAAGGATGAATTTGGCAACAGCGCATCATTCGGGTATGTTCGGTGGGTGTGGGCATAACGAAATTTGGGTGTTATGACATTTGGGTGTTACGCACTTTGGATGTTACGCACTTTGGGTGTTATACACTGTGGGTAAAACGAGATGCTCCCAACCTACTGTGTACCTATTGTCCGAAAGATGATTTAAAAGGTAAATATGTAAATTCTAAGGCTGATGCATTTGCTGAACTTGGATTGGCCGGATTTGTTGTCTTCCATCCCTTCAAGAATATAATAAAACGTTTCCATTCTCATGGTATTCATCCTTGAAGTCATCAGGGTAGTTATATGATGTTTGAAAAGTTTTGTTAAATTCTCCTGGAGATCTGTCTTCGTTGAATCGATCTATCCATTTGCATTCTCTTCTACGACTTTTGACGATGTTGTTCTCTAACAACAACCAACACATTGAATCTTCATCGGATCTCAGTGTCGGTTTCGGTGGTTGCTGGTCGGGCGTTAACTGGATAGAGTAGAGTAAGTTTATTCTCGTGTGTGACATTATAAAATTGTATACAGTCGTCGAGTTCATACCATACTATATACATATAATAAATACAATAAATAAGTGCTTAGCATACTACAAATATGTAAAATATATAAAATCTGACTGATAAAATATATTTGGACAATACGAAATTGTTTAAACCCTCTATCAATAAAGTAATATAAGACATGCACCTCAAGACATTTATGGGTGAAAATGAACGAACAAATTTCAATAAAGGATCACAGTCATCAAGAAAAGAAGTTTATAAACTCTTCAGTTTTATAAAATACATTTTCTTTCAAAAAACCCTTTATCTGCTTAGAAAACTTCACAGTGGTTAGTTCCTTCCACTCCTTTGGAATCAAATTGTATAATTCAATAGATAGATATCTAAATGAGTTGTGATTCTTGGACAAGCGAAAGTATGACATTATGACTGATTTGTGTCTAGTATTATATTTATTATGAGCCAGATGATTGAAGGAGTAATTTCTTGCAAAAAATAGACATTCATAAATGAACTGGCTTGTTACTGTCAATATACCCAATTTTTTGAAAAGTGGACGACAACTCTCATCCAATTTTGAGTTTGTAATTATTCTTATTGCCCTTTTTTGCATTGTGAGTATTTTGTCAACGTGTGCAGATCCACCCCACAATATGATTCCGTATGACATGGTACTGTGAAAAATAGCATGGTAGGCCATCAGGACAACACCCTCATTCGTAATATCCTTGATATTCCTCAGAAGATATGCACAAGTTGACAATTTTTTTCGAAGATTGTATATTTGATTTTCCCATGTCAATCTACAGTCAAATGTTACTCCTAGGCATTTCACCGTTGAATTTTTTTCTGGAGATATATTGTTATTCAGTATAAAAATTAGTTTTTGTGTTTTATCTCGGTTGAGACATAGTCTTATGTTATTGAAATAATTCTGAGCACTTTCGAGAGTATTAGTTTTGTAGTTAATAACAATAACACCATTAATATGAATAATAAATAGTATGGGCCCAAGGATTGATCCTTGGGGCACCCCGCATGTCAATTCCTTTTTGGATGATATATTTCCACTCATGGAGGTACACTGATATCTCCCTGTCAGATAGCTTTGAATGGAAGAGAGAGTGTTTCCTCGGATACCATAACTTTCCAATTTAGTTAGAAGAATCACATGTGATACGCAACTGAACCACTGAATACTGAAGAAATGTAGTCACTCACGTCGGATGGAAAAATCGGTCTACATCGGGTCGGAAGATATTCGGTTCCAATGTGGGTGTAGCCTTAGAGGTATAAAGAATTAGGCAATTTGCTTCAATGATATCTCGTTTTATCGGAATTGTTTCGAAAATATTTGGTTTCACTTATGCAATAAGTTTATCCGGTGTCAGGAGATGATCTTGGACACGATTATCATTATTGTCGAATTGGTTTCTGAAAGTAAAGTCGACATAATAGCAGCTCCAGTGAGTCCGACTGGGTTTTTTTCCACAGGGGAATGTTTTGACCACAGCAAATACAAGAAATTTATCACGTTTGATGTTTACAATCTTGAAAATTATTCCATTGCCTTCATAAAGTAACCTTATTGACATTACACATATATATATCGATTCAAATATTTATGCAATGTTTTCATTATTATTAATTGTTGATAACAGATTATAATTGGGATTGGAACATACCTAGTATAAACATTGCTTTCAGTTTGTCAACATGATCCTGAACGAAATGAAACGGTCTCCTTCCCTTGTGATACAGGATGTTGAAGATGATGGTATGCATTTTCAATGAATTGGAAACATAAAGGTTTCGAAATGAAAGTCTGTCTTTGCCCAATACGGTGAATGCAAACATGAATCTATTCGGCGAAAAGTTGTGCAATTCTGTTATAGCAAATATATTCTATCAGGAAGATGAAGCAAATTCCCATATTTACAGATTAACTGAAATAAACCTAATAATTTTGGAAGTTTTTCAGATCACATGGAAAAAACAGAAGCAGTAGATTTCGAAGCAGCAGTTCATTTTGCACGTAAGTTCATCATTCATCAGTACTGTTAAGAAGGCATCATTTTATGGTGCATGGATTTTTTTTTCGCTTTTTTTTGGTTCTCATCCTACCACAATCTGAAAAAATGTGAATAAACATTTCAATCTAGGGTAGAAGAGCAGATTTTTAATCTACCCCGAAAAGTTTTTGCGTTAATTGAAAAACCAATTGTAATTCAGATTAGTCAAATGTAATTCGGAAGATATCAACTGTAATTAAGAATAGTCAACTGTAATTCAGAAAATATCAATTGTAATTCAGAAGATAGCAAATTCACAATTATAATGCACATATATGTAGAGAAAATAATTGATACACTGCGGCTGCCCCAAACAAGAACACAGTAATTGTATTTTAGTGAACATGTGGGGAAATGGGCGCCAAACTCATTTCATTTCTGTTTCGGAAAATCGATTTTTTCATATGTTTTCCCCAGGAGCCACGCGTAAATTTCCCTTCATTATACTCAATGTCCCTTTCAACCCTATTCGAGGCTTGTATGCGAAAATGGGCCACCAAAATCTGTCGCTATCTAACGGTCTCATTGTCTCCATTGAATATATAATCTGAATCACATTTGATATTTTCTGAATTACAATCAACAAATTCTGAATCACAATTGACAAGATCTGAATAACAGTTGACTATTCTGAATTACAATTGAGATCTTCTGAATTACAATTGACTATTCTGAATTACAATTGATATCTTCTGAAATACAGTCGATTATTCTGAATTACAACTGATATCTTCTGAATTACAATTGGAAAAGGTGTAGTCGGTAACTTTTTCTTTAATTTGCTTATTCAAAAAAACAATAACTAATATTCATCAAAAATTTTATTGTTGTTAACGTTTCGGGAAACCAATCTGGTCCCGTTTTCAGAACTCGTTCACAAAGATTTTTCTTTTGAGTTCATTTTCGAAAATTTGTTGAGATTTGCCCTTCTACACTTGTCTAGATACCAATATTCATTGTCATTTTTTCAGATTGTGGTAGGTTAAGAACCCATCAAAAAAACTATGAGGAAAAATGCATCATTTTTCTCTAGTGAATCCAATTCATTTCTGAAATATATTCAATACCTACTAACATCACGTACACATGGCAATTATTTTAGTTATTCATTTATCCAAATGATATGACCAAAAACAACCTCTTTTACTTTTTGTCCCTCAAACTTCTGTATTTGTTGGGGCAATAAAGAAACACCGAGTATACTTGAAAATGAAATGTCTGCCGCAAATGCAGACGAAACGTCAGGCCAAAAAACCTACGGGCAAACCTACAGCCCGGAAACATTTAACATTTCATTAGTTACCACCCGTGAAAGTTCACAATCTTTGATGCATCCTGACAATGTTTTCTTGTTTCAGAAAATGGGATATTCCAGAAGATTCTGTTGGCTGTCTGTGGAATAATTTATGCAACATGTGCCATAAGTACAACAACTCTGTCATTTGTTTTGCCAGCAGCCGAGTGCGATTTCAACTTATCTTCAATGGATAAAGGAAAATTATCAGCTACTCCTCTTATCGGTGAGTGACAGTCAAATGGAAACCTGGACAAACGTTTTCCAAGATTGAATTTTCATCCAAAATGACGGGGTTTGAGCCGCTTTTTTTCATAAGTGATCAACTGAACATAACAGCTTTTGTTCACGAATTATGTTCTATTATACTATATTGGGTTTATGATTCTTTCCTCTACAACAAAGTCTAAAAGACGGAATAGAGGTCGACCTTCACCAATCTGTTTACCGGATAAAACATACTATTTATAGGGTTTCATAAATAGACGAATACGCCTATGATGGCTTGCCTATCTGTTGACCGGATGAAAAATACTTTTATAGGGTTTCATTGATAGACGAATAGGCCTATAATGGCTTGCCTATCTGTTAACCGGATGAAAAATACTTTTTATAGGGTTTCATGAATAGACGAATACGCCTATAATGGCTTGCCTATCTGTTAAACGGATGAAAAATACTTTTTATAGGGTTTCATAAATAGACGAATACGCCTATATTGGCTTGCCTATCTGTTAACCGGATGAAAAATACTTTTTATAGGGTTTCATGAATAGACGAATACGCCTATAATGGCTTTCCTATCATAATGTGGTGGACTATATACAGTGAGATTCAAAAATTTCCATCATATGGAAAACTTTTTTATTATCGATTTGTCAGAATATTTTATTCTTCATAAAAATTGCTGTATTGCAGAATACTTGCATATGAGCTGTCAATATTTTGAATTTCCGAACAGTGATCAGGAGAGAACGAAAAATAGAATTTTGATCAGAAGCAGCCGAGTGCGATTTCAACTTATCTTCAATGGATAAAGGAAAATTATCAGCTACTCCTCTTATCGGTGAGTGACAGTCAAATGGAAACCTGGACAAACGTTTTCCAAGATTGAATTTTCATCCAAAATGACGGGGTTTGAGCCGCTTTTTTTCATAAGTGATCAACTGAACATAACAGCTTTTGTTCACGAATCATGTTCTATTATACTATATTGGGTTTATGATTCTTTCCTCTACAACAAAGTCTGAAAGACGGAATAGAGGTCGACCTTCACCAATCTGTTTACCGGATAAAACATACTATTTATAGGGTTTCATAAATAGACGAATACGCCTATAATGGCTTGCCTATCTGTTGACCGGATGAAAAATACTTTTATAGGGTTTCATTGATAGACGAATAGGCCTATAATGGCTTGCCTATCTGTTAACCGGATGAAAGATACTTTTTATAGGGTTTCATGAATAGACGAATACGCCTATATTGGCTTGCCTATCTGTTAACCGGATGAAAAATACTTTTTATAGGGTTTCATGAATAGACGAATACGCCTATAATGGCTTGCCTATCTGTTAAACGGATGAAAAATACTTTTTATAGGGTTTCATAAATAGACGAATACGCCTATATTGGCTTGCCTATCTGTTAACCGGATGAAAAATACTTTTTATAGGGTTTCATGAATAGACGAATACGCCTATAATGGCTTGCCTATCTGTTAACCGTATGAAAAATACTTTTTATAGGGTTTCATAAATAGACGAATACGCCTAGAATGGCTTGCCTATCTGTTAACCGGATGAAAGATACTTTTTATAGGGTTTCATGAATAGACGAATACGCCTATAATGGCTTGCCTATCTGTTAACCGGATGAAAAATACTTTTTATAGGGTTTCATAAATAGACGAATACGCCTATAATGGCTTGCCTATCTGTTAACCGGATGAATAATACTTTTTATAGGGTTTCATAAATGGACGAATACGCCTATGATGGCTTGCCTATCTGTTAACCGGATGAAAATACTTTTATAGGGTTTCATTGATAAACGAATACGCCTATAATGGCTTGCCTATCTGTTAACCGGATGAAAATACTTTTATAGAGTTTCATTGATAGACGAATACGCCTATAATGGCTTGCCTATCTGTTAACCGGATGAAAAATACTTTTTATAGGGTTCATAAATAGACGAATACGCCTATAATGGCTTGCCTATCTGTTAACCGGATGAAAAATAATTTTTATATACTATATACAGCAAAATTCAAAAATTTCCACCATATGAAAAACTTTTTTATCATCAATTTGTCAGAAAATTTTATTGTTCATAAAAATTGCTGTATTGCAGAATACTTGCATATGAGTTGTCAAAATTTGAGATTTCCGAACAGTGTACAGAGGAGAACTAAAAATAGGAATTCTGATCAGATGAAAACCACATCTTATTTTTGACATAATCAAAAATTTCTTTCAAAGGAGTTGTTCAGAATTGAAAGAAATCAATATTCAAATTTGGAATCACATCCAGGGTAGATAACTTCTGATCAAAATTCTATTTTTCGTTCTCTCCTGATCACTGTTGGGAAATTCAAAATATTGACAGCTCATATGCAAGTATTCTGCAATACAGCAATTTTTATGAAGAATAAAATATTCTGACAAATCGATAATAAAAAAGTTTTCCATATGATGGAAATTTTTGAATCTCACTGTATATAGTCCACCACATTATGATAGGAAAGCCATTATAGGCGTATTCGTCTGTTTATGAAACCCCATAAAAAGGAAGTTTCATCATGTAAACAGTAACACTATTCCCAATCATTTACAATAGAAAATAAAGCATTATTCGGTGATCATTATCAGATACTTCTGCTTCGTGCTGAAACGAGAACAGCATTTATTTGTTTAGATATTGCTGAAATTTGAATTCCTTTTCGTTAGGAATGATTGTGGGCTGTACAATTTGGGGAGCCATTGCAGACAGTAGAGGAAGGAAATTGGCGCTGATTTTGTCTCTTCTTGTCGACTTTACAGCTGCAACTTTATCCTCTGTGGCTAAAAGTTTCCATTTGTTTCTGATTTGCAGATTCTTCAATGGATTCGGGTGCGTAGCTCCAATTATATTACTATATTGTATTAATCTTGCATTTGTCGAACGAATTCGATGGCAAAATCAGTAGAAGTAGTAATAGTATAAAAATTCAATCGACTATCACTAAGAAACAACTTGGAAGTAATGTTCATTCTACGAGATGTATTTTACTCTTTCCTATAATTCTTTATGTTTCAGAAATGCTGTGTCAAATCACTTGTGCAATTGTGTTTTTCAATAAAATATATGAAAATAACTACCTATATAAATAACACACTTTCAATTTTTTTATTTAACTTTTTAGGATTATTGGAGCTACAAACATAATTTTTTCATACCTCGGAGAATTTTTATCTGTGAAACAGAGAGATGTTATGCTGGGCAGATTGGAGATTTTTTGGAATTTTGGCATATTGATCTTACCAGGTAAATAAGTCATTTCATTTAATATTTCTTCAAAATTTATGATATCAGCATTTGTGAAAGAAATGAGTTTTCAATTAATTTTCAAAGTTCTAACTGAAAAGCACTTCGAATAACAAAATATTTATTATTTTTTGTGGTATTCATGTATATGGTCCCTCTCACCAGTGCGCCCATAAGCTACACAAAGTTGCAAAACTTTATTGTTCAAAATAGTCATCAGAGAAACAACTTGCAGGTCGGCTGAAATTCTTGCAGGCCAGCCCTTTTTTTAAATGAAATTTGATAGTGTGAAACTTTTTTCACTGAAGAATTTTACCCCACCCCCAATCATGGAGGTCTTCTTGTACAAGCAACAGTATGAGTGTCAATACGACATTTTTCTCTATTGACCACATGGTCTCAATTACATTTGATACTATGTGAATGCCGTTTGACGAAAATATAATACCATTTGATATTTTCTGATTGAAGATCTGAATTACAGTTGTTGATCTGAATCATAATTTATATGATGAGTATCTCTTCTGTGGATTTTTCTCTGTACATAGATAACTTATATTTCTAGCTTTTGCGTGGTCTCTCCTCAATGTACCTGTTCACCATTCGTTCTGCTTCCATGCCAACTTCAGCCCATGGAGAATTTTTGTCCTCATCTGCGGTTTTCCCAGTCTGCTGAGTGTACTGTTGTTGTGGTTCCTACCAGAAACCCCCAAGTTCCTGATCTCGATAGAAAAGTTTGAGGAGGCCAGGGAAGTATTCCAGAAAATGTTCTCATGGAACACGAGGAATCCCAGTTGTTTTTATCCAGTAAGTAACAATAGATGGAGATAACCATGAAGGAAAAAGCCAAAAAATAGTTCTTCAAACTTCATTCACTCCACAAAAGTATCCAAGTTTTAAATATTTTTCATACCTCCTTATGTTGCAAGACTTTCTAGGGATGATTTTTCTTTTATCATTTTTTCACAACAATTATTGAAATAGAAATCCAAGAGGGTTGATCTGATTTGCCATTGGTTCACTAAAACTTCAATTGAATGCAGAAAAATGTCACTATTGAAAATAGTACATTTCAGTACATTTCTCAATTTGCAATTTAGAAAAGTTGAACTGAAAAAACGACAAATAACTAAATGTCTAATTTTTGTTGCTTATTTCTTTTTCTTCGATCCAGGTATTAAGTTTGGAAGGGGAACTTGAAAACAATAACGTTATGAAATGTGCCAAACAATATTCACTTTCACAAACGATAAGTGAAAAGTGGAATGGAGTATTGAATTCGACGAAAGTATTATTTTCCCAGCCGTATTTGAGGTATTTGGCGATTACATGCTTCGCTGATTTTGGATTGATGATGAGGTAAGTCCGATTCAAATGGTCATTTATGTACCTACCAGTAATATAAAGTAGATGTTCATGCCCTGAGGGCAACTATCTCACGAAGCCGTGGCTCTGGCCCGATGGTTTGCACGACACCCAAGGGCATATACATCTATTTCCCCCCGTGGTACATAGCAACTTCTATCTCATACTAGTTCGTTATTGCATCAACAATACAATTATTTGCAAAAAAATCAATAATAATATTCGATTTCAACTATTAACTATGGTAAGTAAAAATTGAAACAAGAACATGCAGATAAAGTGAAATTTGTCCCCGAAAGGGCATAAAGTCCTCTATTATGTAGTTGGCAACAGAGCAATGAGAACATTATAATGAACTGGTACGACATAAAACAGTTTCATTTTCTACATTCCAATATTTTCTTTCAGTTATTACACATTGATAATGTGGTTTCCTGAACTATTCAGCAGATTCTACGAATTTGAAATCCAACGTCCCAATCTCACCGCTGGGATTGCAGAAGTATTCCGGAACAATGCAACTAGGAATAACATATTTTTCAGCGTCGTACCTTGTGATCCTTCCATAGACTTCAGGGTATTTCTTGATACTTTGATCATAGGCATTAGCTGTATTCCATCTTCAATATCGTTAAGTTACTTCATGAAGAAAGTTGGCAAAGTGACTGTACTAGGTATGTTCAACAGTCATTTGTCATTTGAAACGTTTGTCTCGAGTTCTTGCAGATATAAGCCCAAAAAACAACTTTTATTCACTTGTGTAGCACAGACAAAGTTCAGAATCTCTACGGAAAGATTATTTGGGGGCAGAGATATTTTAGGCCAATTTTTCAGTCTTACTTAAAAATGGTAAATACTTAAAGCTGAAACAAATAATAATAATGTCGAACCCAGAATCTGACAAGTTGTAATTGCCCTACTATGAAAAGTTGGTTTTCATTAAATCAGTCGCAATACATTCGGGCAATTTGTCACCGTGTATTATTTGAAACAGTATACTTCTATGTTTGTTGTAGTTTTGGCGATGTTTTTTTATGTGACAAATACGAGGCAGCATAGCCTTTAAGAAGACTCAATTTACGAAAATTCTTGGTTTAACATGAATCACCACGCTCCGCGTAATTTTTTTTGGCTGTCATGATTTATTTCGGCTTGAATTGCTCACTGTTTCAAGAGTAGCCTGTGGGAAATTGGGACAAAAAATATGTCTCTGCCGCCCGGTTTTATACAAGATTTAAAAATGATGAATTTTGTTTCGCAACGAGTTAGTCAAGTCAAATCAAGCACTGAATTTTCGATAAAATGTATATCTATCTGAAGCAATTTTTTTTTTTTAGTTTTCTGCCTCATGTCATCTGGAATAGCTACATTGTCTCTGATTTGGGTGCGTAGCACAGTACAAACTTTGATTTTAGCTTGTTTTTTCGAAGCATTCACCAGCATTCTCGAAGCAGTACTTTTTTGTGTAGTGGTAGAACTGTTTCCAACAAATTTGAGGTGAGACATTTGTTGAGCAGACAACCCGTGCTTTTTTATCAACTATTCGATTGAACTACTTTGCCCCCTACACTACTTTTTCACTGATACGTAGGAAGCCGATAGTCGAATCATTGAAAAAAGACTAGATTATCGTATAATCGACAGCCCGTCGCAACCAAATCTATAATTTTTTACTGAAGTGCGGAAGATTGATATACAGGGGGATACCTTGTACCCGGTTGAGTACTTCCACCATATATGAGCCCTATATATATGGCCGCCCTTCAGGGATACAGGATCAGATTAGTAAAAAAAAATTGATCATCTGAAATTCTCGAGCGCGTCAGATCAAGGAAGGGTGAGCAAGCTACATCCTGAAACGTGTATACTCCACTAATCTGACAATTCGAGAGTGACCTAAAGAAGGAGGAGGGCTACAAAGTTCTGAAAAAAACATCATCTCGACATTCTCGAGCGTGGCTAATTTTATTTTTATTTTTAAGGGAATAATTCAAGAATTGCGAAAAATATATAATCTGACGATTTCCACAAGCCGAAATAATAAAGATTCATCGATAAAGTTTAATGCGTGCAGCCATCTGATGACTATAATTCCCTCTACGCGTTTCGATTTCTCTCACTCTTTCTCTATATATCGCTCTCTCACTCCGTCCCCACTCTGGTTTCTGTGGCTCTCATGCCACGACAGTTGATCACACAGACTCGTTGGTGGGTGGCATGATATTGTTTACAACGAACACAACCTTTTGGAAATTTCAAAAATGAAATTGCTTATAATTATTCTCATATAAATACAAGTATTCTACTATGAAAAGCATACACTTTTTTATTTGCATTATTCTCAACTAATTAAATTCAATGATTTAAAAAAAATTAAAATAAATTCAAATTGGCAGAATAGGCGCATCCCTCCAGATAATCGTCAGATTATGACCGGCACACATTTTATCCGAATTATTTTTATTTTTTAGAGCGATAGCTTTGGCAATGACAGCTATGTCTGGAAGATTGGGAGCTATTTTAGGAAACATCATTTTCGGAATCCTGATTGATATAAACTGTTTGATTCCGATATATCTGTTTGGCTCCTTATTGTTGGGTGAGTTGTGTATAATAAACAGAACGAATCAAAATCATGACTGATAACTTTTTTGATTCTTTAGTGAGCGGATATCTGTGTCTCTCCATTCCCAAGACTGAGAATTACATCGTCCTCCACTGAACCAGTCAAAGGTTATGAAACTGGAAATAATTGCAAAGAACCGTTACAGGCACAGTTGTCATAATATGACATGGATTGTACTGAATGTTTTGGCGCCGAAAGTACATCAAGAGGATGATTTTTATATAGATAAATATGGATGACGTTTAAACTGGCAACTTCATCTTGGAAGTTTTGGAATTTATTCCATTCTACGGAAATCCACTCTTCGGAAAAAATATTCCTGACAAGTTTTGAGAAATAGACTGGAATATTAGAAAATTACTTTTGAACAGAGAAGGAAGTTTTCAGGAAGTGATTTTTTTACTTTTTCGTCTCCAAGGCGTAAAAAGAACGCTAAACTAATTTCTGAAAGAAGTGAGATCGAATATTTAGCCATCATTCTCTGTGGTCCAGTGCCTGTCGAGCCTTATAGGTAGGGGAGTAGCTTTCTACCTTTTGGTGAATTACTCGAACGTCTATGAATGACTCACACATAAACAAGGATGTTTGCTAAATATTTGATGCTACAACTTTTATAGAAGCTTTGTATTATGTAAAAATAGGGAAATATGTAATGATTAACAACAATATAATGAATGTAAATTCAGAGAAAATAATAAATGATGCAATATTCTCCAGTTTTGCAAATATCGAAGTCGAAGTCACAATTTTCTTTATTGTTATGATGTCTGATATGGATAATTAACTACAGAACAGATAAAAATCTTATTTATGAACTTGTTTTTGAAAATTTCTTTTTCATTTATTTATTCCAGGGACAGGCGGTGTGTTTTCTTGGATTCATAGATTTAATTAAAAACTTTCTCACATAATTAGTAGGACTTGGTTTCAGTTGAGAGTAGATATATCTACAAAAGAATAAAGGAGTATAGTTTTCTGAATGAGAAGACAAATTCAATAATTGCAAATCATCTTCTGACTGAATACAATCATGACTATGATGTGTTTCATTTGGAGAAGAAAGGTTCAAAACTCAATCTGTCGGGATCCTTTGAAATCAATAGAATCAAGAAGTCACTGAATGGCCAAATAGATTTGAATAATTCTACATTAATCAATTGATCCTGTTTCGTTATGACGAAATGTGACTAGTAAGGATCAGTTTAGCAAGATGAACCCAGGCAATTTTTCTACTTAGTTTTTTCGTTTATCGTAATTGCGTTATATTTATTTCTATAGAGGAGCTATTTTATAGTGAAAATAAAAAAAATAATTAGGTTAGGAGCATATTTTTGTGAACGATCATTGTATCAAATGACCTTTTTGTTTTGAACCCACGCAAAAATATGCATTGGACGATCATCTGAATCCTTCAACAGAACTCAATTGATCAAACACCAAACTAAAAACACTTGCTCTGAAAAGAGTTGATATCTTCAGTAGAAGAACTCAACCTATGATCGTAATGTTATAACTCACCATTATTTATAGTTTAGATACACAAATATGCGTAGATACTGACAAATCAAGGATATTGTTAGGAAACTGCTAACTTGAAATTCTCGTCAACGTGAAACTAAAATAATTATTACATTGTGGAATATTTAATAAGAGCTTAATATTTTTTGAAAAGTAAAGTTTGAACAACGATAGCGTAGATAAATACCATTGCTGCGAATAATTGCCAATTTTTCGAAATATTCCCATTAATATGCAGATTTGGTGATGTATTGAAGCTCAAGTTCACAAAATGGAAGTTAGAAAATCTAATCCGGTAAATTGTGATGTGGGGCTATCGCAGGATAATTCAAAAGGTAAGTGTACTGATAAAAAATATTTCTAATTAGTAATGAACCTTTTGGAAATGGTAAAGGACTTTGGAATAATGTCTAAATTTTAGCTGCAAAATCAACATTCAAAATAGAATGCAATTGAGTGGATATTAAGAACAATGAATTTGAATATTTTTTATACGTTGCGTAGATCCTCGGGTTGATGACAAAATAAAGGGAAACTTGATATCAATGGGCAGTTGTCGATAAAACAGTAAGATAATGAATGTAGAAAGCCTCACGACCTTGAACACCTGTTTCAAAAGCTTGATGAAAAATAAGCGAATTCAAAGTAAACTTGATTGATTACATGATTCGAAACGTGCCATGTATGCATAATATTAGCAAACGAATCACCAATTGACTTGTGACGAATGACTTCGTCGATCGTTCACGATTATTGATCTAAAATTAGTTTTTGTAATCAGTATACCAAACTTTGAACCTCAGTTTGGCGTAATGCTCATTCAACTTCAACAATTTCAAGTAGCGCGGCGTATAACCAATGCTGATAATGAAAAATTTTCGAGCAGAATACAAAAATCCAGGTAACATTACCCTAGAATATGAATTAATAACAACAGGGAAGGCATTTTGAGAACAAATATAAAAAATTATAGGATATCTGATACGTTTTGGTAGATGATAAATAAACCTCTCTTTAATCTAATTGATCAAGCGAACCATCCAATATATGTTTGTGAAGGTATCATCTTTGATGAAATGGTATACAACACACCTAGGGTGAAAAATGACACATTATATAACAAGCTATTTCATATAGATATAATATTCGAAACGGATCCATTTATATACAGAACTCATCGATTTTAAATTATCGTTTGCCGCCAGTGCCCCCACTATAACAACTGTGAGTAGATACGGAGTGAGAGCTGGAAACATAGCCGGTGATATGATTAGCGGGAGCGGGATACAATAATGACTAATGGAATAATAATATGCGAGCCATATTATCACCCGAGGTATATTAAATATTCATTCTTCCACTAATACTGAAATATCTTTTATCCACGACTATTGTATAATGTGCCCATTATAGGTGCGTTGTTCAACTTTAATGATACCCATTATTCACTGCTGTCAAATTGTAGCTTTTGAAAAAACGAAAACAATGCTCTCTTTATAATTTTTCTACGACATATACGAACTGAGATACAGCAAATTAGAAGATTTAAAGCGAAATAAGAGAAAAATTTGGATTTTTCGAAGAAAGCTCATAGAATCTTCCTTAAAGTATTCAATAAGAGCTTGCAAACAAATGAAAAAAAGGTCTTCCTAGCGTGAAAATTGACCGACTTATGATCAAAATAAGATCGGTACCCGCTTTTTTCTACGAAAAAAATCTGAGAAAACAACCTCCAAAGTACCCCCTAACTAAATATGATTGCCACCATTCTGTGATTCTCTTTATATATGTACCATTAATACACCCACGAAGTTTAACTGATTTAAAATGCCTAATTTAAAAAAATTGGAGTTTAAAGAGAAAACGATTTTTTCAGTTTCGTGTTTTTAACCCTCTTCTTATAAATATCTCTCAAAATACTGAAGATACGAAAAAAACGATACAGTACTAAATTGTAGCTTTTTCAATGACAAAAATTTACGTGTGTACATTTCTTGTAAAGTGAATATTCAACGAGATATAGCCGTTTAACACCTACATTTACGATCGATAATCACCTTAGTCGAGCGCTTTAAACTCTCCCCATTCAAAAATTGTGGGATCCCAAGTAATTTTATCCACATAGTCTCATAGCTCTTGGAAAGCTCTACAAAATCGTTCCCGAAAAAAAATTTCTATCACCAAAAATGAAGGAGTTATGCTCAAATAACCAATCAATTTTTTTTTGAAAAATTTGAATTACCCGCTTTGGAGCGTAGTATTCTACATAACCGGTATATTCGGCCATTATACGTTTTATGTTCCACTTTTTCCATTCATATTGGAAGACAGAGGAGAAAAAAAATCTGCTCGCGTGTGTGAGTGTATATTTCGTTGATTTCTCACCAAGTTCGAAGACATATTATAAAAATCTCAATGTTTTCAAGGTTAGTTTGAAACAAGGGTAGGTTGAAAGATTATAAAATTGTATCCTAAAGCATGAATCAATCATTATTTAACTATTTTTATCCATATTCAGGTTTTCAATGTTATTTTATAATTTTTGATAATAAGGGGTAGTTTTCACCCCCTAAAAAACAAAAAGCGTACAACGGCACAATATAGAAAATGAACTAGGGGGTGTAATAAGCCTCATACCAAATTTTTGAACAAATCGGTGCTGGACGAAAAAATTGCGGGGTTTTACCATTTTTTCAGCTTCATTTTCTGAACTATTAGGTGCGTATTCATCTGTGCACGAACGGGAACGAGGCAAAGTGAGTCTGAACGAGCATGCGTAGTGTGCACGTCACAACTAGGCGCGAAAAACTGTGTGGTGCGCGGTCCGAGGCAGTTCGAGTGCTAACCAATCGGTGTCGAAAAAATTCAAAGGAAAATTTTAATATATGTGGAAGGCATTTGTGCATTCAGTTGCCTGGCAACAGAATTGGTGTATTCATTTCATTTATTATTGTATCTGTCGAGTCTAATTTTACAGATACGGAAATGCTTCGAGCAGTATTAAACATCCATTTCAACTCTAATAACAGTGCTTTTGAACTTTGTCAATTTTTCTATTTCGAAGCTGACATTGGACAGACAGAATTCGAAAGCGCCGTCATAGTTAAAAGGAGATGTTGACTACGGCTCTTAGCTTTTAATGTACAGGGTGCAATGTTGTTTTTTATGATTTTCTTGTGATTTGGTGTATAACATCATATCTAGATAAGATCTCTACCAAAGCCCTTTATACTTTCGGTATTATATTCGATATTAGCTGCTTTGATACATTGACTTTGATACGACCTCTGGTGAAAAGTTTCAAACAATGTCGAAGTATTGTCAGAGTAGTTCTTATCAGTTGAAGTCTTGTGTAACAAAACCCGTCATTGCTTCTAGTATTCGTCTTTTCCTTTACCCGGTATATTAAAATTATCATCTTGTTGCGCGCTTGGGCCGAACCACCGTAAAAATATTTTGTCCGGCAAAAACAACTGTAAGTTTTTTCATTTCATACTGCATCGTAACAGCCATGTTTAAGTCAACGATTTTAGTCCGGTAAATGAGACTTTACGGTATCGAGTCCGGTCAAATTTTTACCGGACTCTAATGAAATGGGGCAAGAATCAAACAATTTATTGTGAAAACAATACAAAATTAATAAACATGTAATTGAAGACAATCTTAACATTAGAAGTAACATGAATTGTGCAATCTGTATTCCCAGTTATTTCAACTTTCGGTAAACCATCGTGGAGAGTGGAACTCGAGCAAGCACTTGTACTAATAATTTCATTAGATTTCTCAGTTCAGACTTGCACAAAACTTTCTCCTCCCTGGATCATTTTAGCCACTTTGTTATTTCCTTCCAACGAATCCTCAATATACTTTTCTGCCACGGAGGAACTCTTCCATCCTCCATGTCTTTTGAGAACGGAAAATTCCGCTCCCGTATTTGCTAGTAAAATCGCCGATGTGCGGCGAAAACTATGGCCGGTGTACAACTCGGGATTTGCTAATCCTAGAAATTCCGCTATTTTCTTGGGAACTCCACCGACTGTGTGAATTCCAACGCGCTGGGAAATGCACTTGCCATTACGGTATCCTACGAACAATTTGTTGTGACCTAAACCTTTGGGCAGCAAGGCAACGTATCTTCGGAACAGTTCCAACACACTTATGCCGTCCATTTTATCAATGACCGTAAATACTCTTCTTTGATTCGTTTTTGAAAAAGGGATTGTGATTACCAATTATGTAGAAGTTTCCTGGATGTCATCCAAAGACATTTCATATATCTTTTCGCGGCGACAACCACCAGCGACGACGATTAAACCAACAATCTAACAAGAACACAAAATTATGAGTAAATATTGAAATGTACATCTAAAATTATTACCTTTGCCGAAAGCTATTGTTGATTTGGTGCCTCTTTCACAAATTTTACCAATTCTTCTCTGGTGAGTGTTTTGACTTGTTTAGGTTGATAGCCAACAGACTGATTTTTAAGGAACGCTCGAAGTTTAGAGAATCTTGATATATCCACGTTTTCATTAAATTGTAGCATGGCTTTAACCATCGAATACTTTGACCAGAGTAAAGAACTGGACATTTTCTTCGACTAGAAAATCACCAATAATGATTCCTTCAAAAGAATATTAAGTGCAACTTACCAGATCAAACAAATACGCCAGCATTATTTCCTCATTGATTTCACTGACTGCGTTTACCCTTTTCCAGTCGCAAAACTGTTTATATTCGCTATGGTACCTTTCTGATGATTTTGTGGGAATCAGAGAGCCGGCAGCTTCATTATATTTACGCAAAACATCTTCGGGAATGTTATTGTTTTTCGACATTTTGTCTGTTGACATTTCTTTTCACAAAAGTCAACAAAACAAACACCAGAAACAGTAACTTTAGAAACTAGCGTTTCCATCGTGGATGATCATATTTTCAATTCTTGTTTTATTAATGTAAGATTTAGTGTCTGCAGTATGAAATAAAACGGGTCTGCAGTATGAAATAAAACGCATTACGACATACGACCGGGAAACTTTTACAGTAACTCGTCTCGAAATTAAACATTTCGAGTCGTACTGTAAAAATGCGTTTCCCGGACTTATGACTCATTACTATTGTGCGGAAAAAACAACTGTAAGTTTTCATCCGGAGTACTCGAGGAATTCATTTCACTTTTCTAGATTCTGATTATCGATCAGAGTACAGCTGATTTTTCATCTCGCAATTCTGTGGAGATTGATATTGTTGAATGGTTTTAAGTTCCTCCATAAAGTTTTACTTTGTGGAGACTGTGCCTGTAATTATTTCAAACTGTTTGTCGACTACCGAAATCCAGAAGGAGTTGTAATGAAAGTCAATAATCAGGAGAAGAGTTTTCCTTTAGAACCTCCACTTTCTTTGAAAAATACCCTGAGAGAAAATTGTTTCATCGCACTTGGTTGAATTGGCGCTGCGATATTATTTTAATATTATGGATTATCATAAAAATTATAACCAATCTCTATCAATCACAATTCAAGGTCGACGTTCACGTAAAAAGTGAAAAACACTAAAAATTGTGATAGTCGCTCACAAAATTTAACGATTTTGGATTTTCAAACAACTTCAAAGTCATAATTTTGAATAGTAATAGTTGTCAACGTGTTGGTTATCAGTTGGAATGTAGTGCTGCAATCTTAATTTGAAATCTCAATAATTGCATTCTCACTATTGCTTCGAAATGAATTTCCAGTAAGTGTTCATTGCTCATAGCAATAAATAGAGTCTATCAATGTATATATTTTATATCTATCAGTTATGTAGAAAGAGTAATGGCACTAATATTTCTTCATGGGTTAGCTATAATAGAAACAAAAAGTGTCAAATTTAATACAAAATTTGTTTTTGCTCAATAGATAGGAATTATTTTATTTAGATTATTATTCTAGGTAGGTATTTACATGTAAATCATGTTTGTTTGTTTTTTCTATACAGTCACTAATGTAAACCTTCTATGCAAAAATAAATTTGTATACTTCAATTTCTTGATTTGATGACCAATTCGTACCCGATTTTGTAATGCAGAATTCACGTTTAAATGAAATATATTGGCAGATTGCCCACTGTAATTCCGATTTGAAAATGGTAAAAAACATTAAGGGCCGGTCTTTTCATCTTCCGATAAAGTCTCTGGTACCTATCTATCGGATAAATTTCTAAGAAAGAATTATCCAAGGGACAACTTTCTTCCGTCTTTTCTTGGTATTCTATCCTTCAGGTACCTATCTAGGACTTGGAATTGTACCTAACTTCATGTTGCTGTCAAAACTGTACCCTTATAAGTGTTTAGCCTCACAACAGTGTTTGTGCTAGTGTTAACATTGGACAGAAAATTTTCAAATATTTCGTGTTCTCGGCGGTACTAGTTTTTTTTTTTTTTTTTGAATATGGAAAAGAAAGCTTCAAGAAATAAAGTGGACAGGGCTCCAAATTTCACACAATACGAGATCAGCTTGTTAGTAAAATTGTGTTTGAATGTCAAACACATCTCAGAAAATAAAAATACAGATTCCAACATGTGGAAATTAAAAGATGCGACTTGGCAGAAAATATCTTTGGAATTCTGATGTAACGTTTTCTGAGGCGACAAATAGCAGTGATAACTGTATTGATGATTCTCCCAGCAGATGATTTTTGAATGCCTCCAAAATATCCTACTGTTATATAGAAACTACCAATTGCTAAATATCTTAATGTCGATAATAATTTATTCATGGGAGTAAGGGCTCTATCAGGATCCCTGAAAAAACAAATATCTCGATATTTCACTTATATAAGTACTTATGAAATATAATGAAAGCTTCAATTGGAAATAAATGGCATATTATGTATATATAAAAAAAAGCAGTTAGCCCTAGTCATTATAAGCAAAGGTAAGAGCTCTCTCACATGAAACCTCAGTAAAAAAGATCCAAATAAAGAAAGCATTTTGTCTTATTTACCTTTCTGTGGGATTCCAGATTTCTTCATCAATTTCTTCTAATAATATAGTGACGGTTGGTTTGGAGAGTCGAAAACGTTTGAAAAATGTTTGATTATTCCAATAGTTGAAATGGTCTGTTCGGGGTCTAATGTTATATTCCCGCATTGAAATATTGATTATTTCATTCAAATCATAGTCTAACAGCAAATCTATATTTTCAACTACGTCCATCATTACAAAATTCACAAAATCTCTAATTCAATTTCAATCTCAGCACTCTAACAGCTTGAGCGACAGCTTTGTCAAAAATTATGCATTGCATAATCTGCCTGCACACTCATTCATGCATAAAACACAAAATTATGTTGAAAACAGTATTGTTTTGTGGCATTTATCTTACAAATACCGCTTTATCCACAACCCAAAGTGCCAGACAAGTTATCCTACGAATACCCTGTATTTATCTGTCAGATAGGTCTACTTGAAGGTGAAAGACGGTAGAAGAAGAATATCTGAAAGATACAGTTATCAAGGACTTTATCTGTAAGTGAAAAGACCGGGCCTAAGAAGCATCCGCATTCAATATTTGCTGCATGATGAATGTAATGCATATCTCATATGTCGTCACTTTGCGTTAAAACTTTGATGAGTTGTTCCGTTAATGTACGTTCAACTGAATCCCGTTCTACTGACCCAGACGAGCAACTTGAGTAAGAATACGTAATAATCAAATCTGCAACATGTGAACATTTGGAAGCAAAATTAAAACCAATCGGGTACATACCATATACTCAACCCCGTTCATCTGGAACAGACGAGCGGTCGAAATGAAAGTTGAGAACTATCAGAATTAGGAAGAAAAATACTCTGTTTTCTTGAAAGAACCTTCCAATGCACGATATGAGCAACATCTTCTTCCATTGTCTTTATCACCTATTTCAATCTATTAAAAAAAATGATCGGTTCGAAAAATTAAAATTGAATTGAAGTCTATACGGAAGAAATGAAATATTCACAGGGACTTTGGTCACGTAGCACTTCATTTTTGACATCGTATATTACGTAACGAGGAGGATAAGTAGCCTATTACGCACGTAACTAGCCTTATCCACGAGTGGCATACTGTACTTTTTCTACTTCCATAATGCTTGTGCGGTAATTTCTCTTGGCGTAGCACAAATTTCTCCCTTATCCCTCACTTTCGATGTTCAACGAGACAGTGGATGACAGCAAGTTGGTAAAACAATTGCTTGTTTCGTGAATTTCAAGAAAAGCCGATCTATCATCATCAAACATTCAGATATCAGGAGTAACTATTCCTACAAAATCAAGTATCTCAATATTAGGAATTACGATCAGAGATAATCTCTCATGGGAAAACCATGTAAGATCGATCGCTAAAATTGCTTTCCAGAAATTTGGATTTCTGTTTCGTGCGAAGGAATAATTCACTTATCGTCAGCTTCTAATGATCTACAAGGCTCAGATACGATCTGCCATGGAATACAGTTCTCATGTGTGGAGTTCGGCACCAAAACATTCATTGAAGCTTACCCATTCTATTCAGAGAAAGGCAAATCGTCTTGTTGGTGATTCTTCGCTCACAGATTCGCTCACTTCATTGGAACATCGTAGAAGGGTCGGAGACTTGTCTCTCTTCTATAGATACTTTCACGGTCGATGCTCTTCCGAATTGTTATCAATCGTTCCCCGCTTGGCAATATCTACACGGATGACTCGACGAGTACAGAATTTCCAACCCTTTGTTGTGAAGTTCGAACCCCGTCGAAACTCTCTTGTTCAGGGATCTTTTTTCAATGAAACAGCTGAGGTTTGGAACTCCTTGCCAAAAGAGGTTTTTTCTGAGGTTTACAAACTTCAGAAATTCAAAGTAAATGTAAATTCGTATTTCCTGTCTCTTGATTCACGCGGTGTTCTTTGAACATTACAGGGCTTCCCTTTCGTGTGAATCTGCATATAAAAAAATATAACTAGATACAGTACCAATCCACAAACCGGAAAACGAACCTTTTGTGGGCAGTGTTCCAAAAAATGAACCAGAACTGTAACAATTCTTCAGTAACTGTGCAGCGGTTGAATTTGAGAACCGCCCCACTGATGGCGTTCTTCTTCCATGCCTATTACGAGACAAGGTTGAGTTAAAAACTACTCGTGCAATGTATTCCTTCTTGCAGCATTCCGAATCATTTATTCCAGTTGAAAAAGTTATTTTTCCGTCATTATTCTGTTAGAAATATATTTAGCGATATATTTATGAGGATAAGTGAAAATGTTATTGATACAATTTCACACTGGGTTTTTATGAATATCACTTTAAATTGGGTCTAAAATAATGTACCACCACACACATTCCGTTTTTTGTTACATTTTCATCTTCCATTGTTTCATTTATTTTTACATAATAAAAATTATAAGTTCTTCGAATTACTTGCCATGAGATTCATATATGAACTAATGCAAAAAGTATTCCATCTGATACGAAATCTCTTGTATGGATGGAAGAAGAGAAGCCTTGTTCATAAAACAGAAATCATTACATTTTATCGCTATAGACAAACTGAAACCATACATTCCTGTAACAAGACTTTCTAAAGCTAGACATCAGCACCAGAAGAAAATATGCATTATGCATCGCGAAAAACTCACAGATACGTACAAATCTACTAAGTTCGACATGTCCTCTGCACTCTGTATGGAAACGAATTAAGATTGTTTCTAGTTGTATCATTCTTCATGATCCGTGCAGTGGTCCATTAGATGAACCACTTCATTTTTTCGCAAAATATCACTTGTTTTTCAAAATATCCGTCAGAATAATAGCCAGTCTCCTAAACCGAAATGGATAAGCTGTACACTATTGACATTTTTTAAATTTTTCACCCTAGTCTTTCTTTATCATTCAGTCACCTAAGTAGAGAAAATGTTCGATTGATTAATGGTGCTTTCTCAGGTGAGAAAAAATATTTTCATCCGGTTGACACACGAGTAGAGAGGTATTTTTACCACCGCACTCTGTATGAAATTGGTTTTCGATATATCTTGCCTTCTCTTCACGGAAAAATCGGTATTATTTTCAAAAATTATATTTCTCATCGGCTTATTGTGTCTTCCAATGAGAAATGTCTGTCTGTCTACAGACACTTTATGAGGCACTTTGCAGATAATTATATATTGATATTTTCAAATACAATTAATGACGATTATATTAAAATTCAAAAAAATCGAATACAATTTTTGATTCCTCTGTTCCAGCATTCAAATTGGCGGATTTCGAAACAGCAATAGAAGCGACAGGATTCGGGAAATTCAATTTGATATTGCTGATGGTCAGCTTCTCAGCATCATTTTCTCAAACATTCGAACAGACAGTTATGTCGTATGTGATACCGATTGCTCAATGCGATCTCAACCTCACTTTGGAAAGCAAAGGGATGCTCAATGCAATCGTTTTTTCAGGTGAGTGATTTGAAGATTCATCCCCTTATCCTTTCCATTCATATTATTGTCATTTGAGACTATCAGAACATCCTTTGTTAACGTAATAGTATATTATGCAGCGATGATGGTTATTAATACACAACCATACGAAACTCACCTTCGGCTCGTTTCGTATCCCGGTTGATGCTCGTGTATTAATAATCATTACATGAGATTGCATACACTATTTCATCTACACCCGATAAATACTGAAGAACTACAAATA
Organism: Zygogramma bicolorata; assembly: GCA_032362365.1. Taxonomy (NCBI): domain Eukaryota; kingdom Metazoa; phylum Arthropoda; class Insecta; order Coleoptera; family Chrysomelidae; genus Zygogramma; species Zygogramma bicolorata. The sequence continues at coordinate 101,679 of JAVJAQ010005656.1, forward strand.
TTATATTTATATTTGTATTGCACACAATAATACGAATTAAACGAATTTCCTTGAAGAATTCTACAAAATTGTAATTAATGGTATTACTTCGAGAAATAAAACGATGAAAAATGAAATGAAGAACAAAAATTTAAAAAAAATTACTCCAGGCCGAAATCGAACCAATGTCCCTTCTAACTAACTAGTGTAACTAACAAATTTATTCTCAATGCCTTAGACCGCTCGGCTACGAGGAGATCAGAAAACTTAGTTGAACAAATAAAGAAATAAATCATGCATTTGTCAAATGAAAAATTTAATCATTCTAACTGTATTTCTGCCGGTGAAGGTGTCGAAAGTAATTCTCCCATATCGCTGGTATCAGACATTTTATTATGATTATCGAAATTTGTCTATATTCTTCAAAAATTCAATACCTATACCGATTTTGACTTGACAATTTCATTATAAAACGGGTTGTGGGCATATAAAAGTGTATTATTAGAGTACGGGTGTAGATAAATATTTTTTATCTACACCCGTACTCTAATAATACACTTATATGCCCACAACCCGTTTTATAATGAAATCCATTACGATACAGATTTTCATTACGATACAGATTTTCAACCAATAGAAACCCATTACTTTTCAATCAAGCATGATGTGCAAGCTTTGCATTTTGACGTTTGTCAAGTCAAAATCAGTAGGTATTGAATTCTTGAAGAATTTAGTCAATTTTCGATAATAGTAATGTCTTATAGCAGGGATATAGAAGAATTATCAGCGACCCTCCACAGATGTCTTAGACAAGAAAAAAATACAATCAAAAGGATTATATTTTTCATTTGACAAATGCAGGACATATGTTTTTATTTTCAACCTAAATAGACGAGCTCACATGTCCGAATGGTCAAAGGCGCCGGTAGTGAATAATTACGTCCGGGTTCAATTCCTGACGTCGGCAGAATTTTTTTTTCCTTTTTTTTTTTTTTATTTTCATTTCTCATTGTTGTATTTTCCGTGGTTATACCATTAATTATGATTTTGTAGAATTTTTCAAAGAAATACGATTGATTACCTACTATTATTGTGTTCAATATAAATACGTAATAATATAATAATTTTAGTTCTTCATTATTTATTGGGTGTAGATAAAATAGCGTATGCAACTCTCATGTAATGGTTATTAATACACTCGCATAAACCATACGAAACTCACCTTCGGCTCGTTTCGTATCCCGGTTTATGCTCATGTATTAATAACCATCATTACACGATCGTTGCATAATATACTATTATCTACACCCGTACTCAAATAATACACTTATATGCCCACCACCCGTTTTATAATGAAATCCATTACGATACAGATTTTCATTACGATACAGATTTTCAACCAATAGAAACCCATTATTTTTCAATCAAGCATGATGTGCATGCTTTGCATTTTGACGTTTGTCAAGTCAAAATCAGTAGGTATTGAATTTTTGAAGAATTCAGTCAATTTTCGATAATCGAATGAAAATGTCTTATAGCAGTGATATAGAAGAATTACCAGCGACTCCTCCACAGATGTCTTAGACAAGAAAAAAATACAATCGAAAGGATTATATTTTTCATTTGACAAATGCAACACATATGTTGTTATTTTCGTTCAAGTCGAATGTGCTTTCATGGTCGAGTGGTCAGCGGCGCGGTCAGTGCTCTCAAGCGTCCCGGGTTCAATTCCAGACCTCGGCAGAGGCTTTTTTTCATTTTTTTTTCTTCTCATTGTATTTTCCTTGGTTATACCATTAATTATAATTCTGTAGAATTTTTGAAAGATACGATTGATTACCTGCTATTATTGTGTTCAATATAAATACCTAATATTATAATATTTTTAGTTCTTCATTATTTATTGGATGTAGATAAAATAGCGTATGCAACTCTCATGTAATGGTTATTAATACACTCGCATAAACCATACGAAACTCACCTTCGGCTCGTTTCGTATCCCGGTTTATGCTCATATATTAATAACCATCATTACACGATCGTTGCATAATATACTATTACTGGCAAGGAAATGCAATGAAGTTAATACATTTCTAGATAATGACAATCTCTTCAAGTTTGTTTGGTGAACAGACTTTTCTGTTGTGTATTTTGCAGGAATGGTAACGAGTGGTTTCATCTTCGGATATTTATGTGATTTTTTTGGCAGACGGAAAATGATAATAATTGGTTACACACTCCAAGCTGTTTTCACTACTCTGGCATCCTTATCGCAGACTGTCAGCATGCTGATGGTAGCAAAATTTTTCAGTGGATTCTCGTAAGTAAATAAAAACGCTTGTCTGATAATTTTTCATTGTTATATCCATGGCAAACTAGGAAACATATGCCAATTATGGGCGAACCTGTGAAATGTATTAAACGAAATTAAATGGACTTTCAGAATATTAATTTTTTTGTATATATATCTTTTCAATCTTGCTTTTTTTATTCCAGCTTCAATGGAGGTTTTTCAGCATTCACGTCCTACTTGTCAGAATGGCATTCTACAAAATACAGAGGGATTGTACAAATCGTAAGAGGTATCGGCATATCAGTAGGAAATGTTATTATGCCACTAACAGCTTGGGGAATATTACCACAAATGGTCAACTTCAACCTTTTTGGAATTTTTGGTTAAAAAATAAAAAAAATTCTTGGGCGCTTCATAACAGTAGTTATTTCATTCTAGATATCCATTCTTGGAACCTATTTATCCTTGCCACTATAATTGCCCCATTGACAAGTGCCATAGTGTGTTCTTTCTTACCAGAAAGTCCTAAATTTTTGATGAGCAGTGGGAAGAATGAAGAAGCGCTCAAAGTATTCAAAGTGGCATATAGAATGAACACAGGAAAATCCGAAGAATCCTTTCCAGTATGTTAATTTATTATTGAACTAAATCGAACCCACTCTCTCTTCTTTCGTTCTTAGTTCAGACAGACCATCCTGTATTATGACGCTTGTGAATGATTGATATTTCAAATACTCATTCCTACGGTTCATTTTATGGAACTCCTTCGAATGATAAATAAAATAGTATAGTCATGAAAATATTTTGTGCTTATCATCCATTTTGACTGTATTGAATAATTTCACCTGCAGTGGTCTCTGTGATTAGTAGTTTCCAATCAATGAAGAATTATCTTACTTTCAGATAAAACAACTCGTCGATGAAAGACGTAACATGAAACGAAGGAAATCTGTCGAGAAGATAAAAGATAGCTTCAATGCCTTCCTGCCCTTGGTTAAACCTCCATACATATACAAACTGATACTTGTGTGTTTCACTTTATTTGTTGCAGTCATGGGGTGAGCAAATATTCAATAAAATTATTGAAATGAGCATGATCTCTACTTTTTCTTCTCGGTTATTTTGACAAACAACTATATATGTGTCTAACTTGTTCTCATGTTACAGAAACCATTCTTTGAAACTCTGGTTTCCTCAACTTCTTCAGAGCATCAACGATTACAAGCAATTTCAAAATGGATCCGGGATAGAAATGTGTAATATCATCGATTACTTGAATGATAAAAGTACTTCCACATCATTAACCTGTGTTGTGGTGAGCCCCTTCAGCTTCTCTGTCCAAGAGATTCGCAATAACTATTTATCGTAATCAGAAATAATGAATCAAATGGTCTTGTTAATTTTTGAATGAAAGGAACGGGTTTTCAGTCCAGTGTTAAGGAACTCAGATGCCAGCTAAGTCCTTTAACTCCAACTTTAACACTTGGATGAGATTACTCTAATCACATTCTAAAAACATATTTGTAGAACTGAGATCTTTATTCTAGAATCGAGATAATTCTGCTGTCTACATCAATGCCGTAATCATTGGATGTGTGCAAATAGCAGTGTTTACTGCCGCAGGATTCTTCATCAGACTAATAGGATCAAGATTCTTAGCAGGTAAAATGATATAAAGGTTATGTTTTTATATTATGCGATCGAAAAAATACGAACATACCTGAAAAAAATTCTCCTTACGTCTGTGATGTATTATAAATATTGTTAACTCATAAATCAAGACACTCATTTAAGTCTATATTTACTATTTTTTCCTAACCTCAATGTCAAACTTTTTACACAAATCGTCAGTATTTATCATTCTGCAGTAACTATAACTTCTATAATAATTCAAGAAAAAGTCATTGCCTTCAGCTTTCCAACTTGGTTTTCTTCATAGCACTAATTCACCAACAATCTTTCCTTCGTTTTCAGCAACGACAGCAAGTGTTTCAGGAGGATGTGCCATAGGTTTATATTTCGCCATGTCCTACACAACCATTATAGCTTTGTTCTCGATGTTTCACGGATTCTTGGAATTGACTGGAAATATCCTGATGACTGTGACACTTGAGATATTCCCTACCACTTTTAGGTATATTTCTACAGAAATTGAAAAAGGATAAGATGAAAGGAATATAATGAAATACAAAATTGACCTTTCAACTCATAGTTTTTCATACTATTTTGAAAATATTTCTACCTCCCAACAATCTTTGTAGTTCAGAAAATGAAGCTAAAAAAATGGTAAAACCTCGCAATTTTATCGTCCAGCACCGATTTGTACAAAAATTTGGGATTAGGCTTATTACACCCTCTTGTTCATTTTCTATATTGTGCCGTTGTACGCTTTTTGTTTGTTAGGGTTGAAAACTACCCCTAATTGTCAAAAATTGTAAAATAACATTAAAAACCGGAATATGGGTAAAAATAATAAAATGATGATTGTTTCATGCTTTAGGATACAATTTCATAATCTTTCAACCTACCTTTGTTATAAACTACCCTTGAAAACATTGAAATTTTTATAATATGTCTTCGAACTTTAGAATACACTGGTGAGAAATCAACGAAATATACACTCACATACGCGAGCAGATTTTTCTTCTTTTCTGTCTTCCAATATGAATGGAAAAAGTGGAACATATAACGCATAAGAAAGGCCGAATATACCGGTTATGTATATTATTACGCTCCGAAGCGGGCAATTCAAATTTTTCAAAAAAAAATGTATCAGTTTTTTAAGCATAGCTCCCTCATTTTAGGTGATAGAAATTTTTTTCCGGATCGATTTTGTGGAGCTCTTCAAGAGCTATAAAACTATGTAAATGAAATCACTTAAGATCCCCTTATTTTTAAATGGGTAGAGTTTAAAGCGCTTTACTAAGGTGATGTTCGATGGTAAATGTAGGGGATAAACGGCTATATCTCGCCGAATATTCACTTTACAAAAAATCTAGACACAGGGAAATTTTTGTCATAAAAAAAGCTGCAATTCAGTACTGTGTCGTTTTTTCGTATTATTGGTATTTTGAGCGATATTTATAAGAAAAGGGTTAAAAACACGAAATTGAAAAAAAATCGTTTTCTCTTTGAACTCCAATTGTTCCAAAATTAGGCATTTTGAATTGGTTAAGCTTCTTGGGTGTATTAATAGTACATATATG
>JAVJAQ010005659.1:0-15136 GCA_032362365.1 Zygogramma bicolorata
AAAAAATCAAAAATCATTGATTTTTTTTTAAAACACGATTTATTTGATTTTTTTGATATTTTAAATTCAAATATAAAATTTGAACATTTTGATTCTTTGAAATTATTTTTGATTATTTTAATGTATTAGTCTAAAAATTTCAATATAATTTGCGGCTCAAAAACTTGTGACAACGCATTTGTCGCGCTTCTTGCAAGAAAATTGTTGTCGCGATTTGTTTTTTTCTGTCCTATACACTCGCTATACAGTGCCCAGTGAGGCACGAACACGTTTGTTGTGCTTTTTGCAAGAATATTCCTGTCGTGGCTTGTTTTCCTTCTCAACCTATAAATTGACGTTGCCCAACAATTTCACGTATTTCGCTAGTTGTACACCCGGATATCAGAAACAGATTAGGCACAGAAAAAGGAGGAAAACTCGTGTTTTTGTTTAAATTGTATAACGAAAATGAATAGACTGAAAATATACAGTAATAAAATTTAGGTGTTACGTTTAGTTTAAGAATTTGGAATTATGTACTTCTTTTTTGTTGTTTTATATTATGTTGTTATCTGATTCTGAATAAAAAAAACAAAAATTGATTCAAATCGTGATTTTAATTTTAAAAATCAAGAGATTCAAATCATGACTTCAATCGTGATTTTAATCACTTGATTTTAATCAGCCCTACCCTGCTTTTTTACAATCTCTTAAAAATTCTATGCCTTTCGATTTTCAATCAAATTATTATTATGTAGATAATAATAATAATAATAATAATAATCGACTTTATTTAGAATTCCAATATTACATAATAGGCGAAGTTTAGCTATAGCTACTCTTACACTTAACCTAATATGCATTATAAGAAATTAGAGTAACTGGACAAAAAATATAGATTGTGTGATGGGACAAGTTATTAGTAGTATACAATAAGCAACAAGGTTAAAATAGAAATTTAATTCTTCTGATCACATATTGAGTTTTGCCTTTAGTTTCTTTTTGAATGTGGATTTCGAGAATTGCATGAGATCTTTAATAATTGTGTTGTGATAAAATACGGCTAAATAGGAAAATGATTTTCTGAACATGGCTGACGAATGACGAGGGATGTGAAGGTTTTGATTAGTTCGAAGGTTGAAAGAATGGAGCTCTAACCTCTTTGTGAGTTTATTGAATAGAGGAACAGGTATTTTCGATTTCAATACTGAATAAGTGATGTTGCAGTAGTTATATTCCCTGAGAACGGACATTGTTGCCCATCCAAGGTTGGCACGAGCTTGGGAAATGTGTTCAAATTTACGTATCCCTAAGATGAAGCGAACACAAGAATTTTGCACACGCTGTATTTTAAGTTGATTAGCCGAATCCAAGAAGGGACCATATATAGGGTCTCCATAATTGATGATCGAAAGGATAAGCGATTGGGAAAGAAGCTTTTTTGTATTAAGAGACAAGCTTTGTCTATGTGGATAGAGAACTTTGAGAGTGGCAAAGGATTTAATCACAAGCTGCTTTACATGTGCGTTAAATTTTAAATCTTCATCGAAAGTGATGCCTAAGTTTTTTGCAGAGTCAACTGATTCGAGTATTTGATTACCTATTTTGAGTTTCATATGATCTTTAACATATTGTCTTTGTTTTATGTTGCCGAAAAACAATACATGGCATTTGCCAGGATTCAACTTCAAATTGTGTTTATTTGATAAAGCGTTTATAACTTCAAGATCTTCATTTATTTGATTTTGGGATACTAAGATATTATTAGATGCGATACTATGATATAGCTGCGTGTCATCCGCAAAAGCTTGTACCTGGCAATGTTTGATTTGAGAAAAAATATCTGCAGTGTACAACAAAAATAGGAGAGGACCTAGAATTGAGCCTTGAGGTACTCCTGATATAACACTTTTAAGGGATGAACTTCTATCATCAACATGTACCTTTTGATATCGATTGTTCAAATAATAATTCAAGAGATTTATGACATTTGTTGAACATCCATAGTATTTGAGCTTGGAAAGAAGGAGTTTGTGGCTTATGGTATCGAACGCCTTTGAAAAATCTAATAACACTAGAGCGGTGACGTTTTTTTTATCAATATTGGCTACAATGCTATCACTAACATTGAGGAGAGCCGTAATAGTACTATACCCCTTCCTAAATCCTGCCTGATAGTCCGGAATAATGTTTTCGGATTTAATAAAGGATGTCAATTGAGTGTGAATGGCTCTTTCAAAAATTTTAGAAACGGTTGGTAAGATACTTATTGGACGTAAATCTGAGAGAATGAGTGGATTTTTCGATTTAGGTAGCGGTTTAACAATGGCTTCTTTCCATACCTTGGGAAAATAAGCTTTTTCCAGGCAGTAATTTATAATATGGGTTAAGTAACAATCGATGAAGGGGCTGCAGTACTTAAGCATACATAAGGTAATACAGTCTGATCCACATGCATTAGATTTTAGGCTATTGAGAATGTCGTTCACTTCAGAAATAGAGAGAAATTTAAAATTGAAATTGATTCCGTTATTATTGAATCGATTATTATTATAGAAATGAAGTAGGTCGCCATCGGGCTCTTTATCAACAAAAACAGAGCAGAAGTAATCGTTGATTCCATCCGGATTCTGGAGGTGGCTAGGGATAACGACTGGTATTTTGTTCAAGACGTGACGGTTGAGTTCTTTCCAAAGATGTTTGGAATTGTTAGTACTGAGGACTCGATCATGAAATGCTTTTTTTTCGCGGCGAATTGCAGCTAACGTAAAGTTTCTGAGTTCTTTATAACGCTCCCAATCAGGTAAGCAAGTGGTTCTTTTGTATTTAGCCAACGCATCATCTCGTTCTTTCATCATAACTCTCAGAGGATATGTGAGCCATGGTGCTTTGGGCTTGTTTACTCGTACTGTCCTGATTGGAGCATGTTTATCAAATAAAGCGAGCAGAACATTATTGAAAAAATCGATTTTTTCATCAACATCACCAATATGGAAAATATCGTTGAGTGGTGCATTATTCAAGTCTTCAAGGAAGCTATCAAGGTGAAAATTCTTAAAATCCCTAAAGGTAATAAATTTGGGGTTACGCTGAAATTTTTCAATTTTTATTGTACAAAATACAAGGTTGTGGTCTGATATATTACTAGCATCCTGAACTCCAAAGGTACTTACGAGACTGGGATTAGATAGAAAAATGGGGTCTAACAATGAAAACGATGTGTTACACACCCTAGTGGGCTCATTGATTATTTGTTTAAAGTCATAGGAATCAAAACATTTGCTGAGAATGTTTTCGGGTTTGAGAAGGTCAATGTTCATATCGCCTAGACAGAAAATTTCGTCCACAGTGGGTGTGATTAGAGAAAGGGACTCTTCAACATCACTTATAAATTGATTAACATTTCCAGAAGGTGGTCTGTATATATTACCTATCGCTATTTTACGATTATCCACTTTGATCTGAATCCAGATTTGCTCAATATTCTCATCAAAAATGAAGGGAAAATCATATCTAGTACATGAAATATTCTTATTGACATAAAAAGCAACACCTCCACCGCGAGATTTTGTTCTGTCAGACCTAAAAAGATAATAACCTGCCATAGATACAATATCATCCCTCAAGTCATCAGTAAGCCACGTTTCAGTTATCGCCACAATGTCATAAGACTGAACAGCATTTTTAAATTCCTGAAAAGATGATAGCAAAGATCTCACATTCAATTGGCATAAGTTAACAAAACTCATTCATACATAAAAGAATAACATGAGTATAAAAACAGACCTAATTCGGTGTTTATTTCAAATAAACGTAAAAACGAGCAATATTCTCTTAGTAGCAAAAAGAAGGAATGTATGTATAGATGGATTATTTTTGTTGCTTCAAGTGTATACTGGTAGATAATAGTTAGGTACAATCAATATTTAGTGATTAAAGAAGTAATAAAATTTGTATTGCTGATTTGATTCGAATTATTGCGTAGATGGACTGACGGCTGCTTCTGACCTCAGGATAGTTTTTCTAGATCCTCTTCATGCTTCAAATGATGTTTATTTCCCCCGATTTTGACGAAAATGTTTCCCCCTTGTGACCAAACATTTTCTTTTCCAAATTTCCCTTTGGCTTTGGTCATCAGATTGTACCTAAGTTTCGTTAAATCTTCTACAAGAACCATTTTGGAACCTTTAAGCTGCTTTTTATTCATAAATGCTTTATTACGTAGGGAATCGGTTGTAAAATTTATCATAACACCTCTGGGTTTGTTGGAACCAGATAGAAAGGCACCAAGGCGATGGCAGCTCATTTGAGAAGACATTTCAACACTAGTAATTATATTTCTTTCTTCAAATAGTTTGGAAACAGTATCATTGAGGTTTTCCCCCCTTTTTTCTTTGAGCCCGAATAATTTCAAATGGGACATTTTGGATTTTTGCTCTAAAAAATGATGAATGAAACAAAGGCCGATGTAATAATCCCGAGGTGTTTGAAATATATTATAAATTTTCAGGTAGTATAAAATGCAAATTCTGAAAAACGATAATCAAATTTTGTTGTTGTTAGTATTTTTCAGTAAAAATGATAGCTATATCAAGTGGGATAGTACTTCTACAATGAGTGTTGTGCTCCATTCAGTTTTCATAAATAGGGTGTGGATTTTTTGAAAAAATAACATTTGTTTTTATCCTTATTCACTTACCGTTCGAAAAGAAGACTGTAAAAAAAAGTTCAAGAAAAACTGCCATTGCTCCCCGGTCTATAGCTACATACTATGGACTCATGGAATGAAGGGTTAATGGGAAAACTAACATAATAATTTATGAATTGATATCTGGCTATGATTGCAATGACTGATGTTGATGTTATATGTGGAGAAATAATGCCACCTTGGCCGACGTGTTATATTAATTTTTGAAATAATATTGATAATGTGTACATTTTTAACAGTGGTTGGAAATAATATATTGTTCAACGTTTCCCTAGCAACTATAGTCCACAATCGAATGGAATTTATGTTTTTTTTCAAATATTCATGTGCCACGCGTTCATAAATAGCTCTTAACGCCCTTGAGTGTCTTATGAACCTTTGGACCGAAGGCCCTCGACTCAGTAAGATCGCCGCCTCAGTGGATCTGATTTCAAACCTTGGTAGATAAATAATATCAGAGCCTACCAGTTCCTGATTCAAAGCTACAAATCCGGCCTGTTCTAAAATATTATACGCATGTGGGTACCAAACCATTTCATTAAAAAAAGCGCTATTCGTCTGTTGGTGATGCTTCGCTTACGAATTCGCTCACTTCTCTGAGACACCGCAGAAAATGTCGACCTTGGGTCGGTTTCTCGAGGGTAGATGGCCTAGCACTGACAGAAATTAATACGGCAAAGCTGATACATGAACGCCAAAGATATCATTTAACTTTGTAACGAGCGTACGCTAACAATTTCTAACTGCCCATACCGGTTTCAAAAGCACCAATGATGGATTTCTATAAAATCGAAAAAAGAAGACGACGAGTATTCATTTCATCGCGTCCGTACATGGTTTTATTTTGTTCGGTCACTCGAAGCTGAGCCATATACTTTCAACAACGCCTTGAATTACCAGAATCCACTTTGAAGATAATGAACAGGATTTTTTTTCTTTCGCTCGATACAGCACACAATCCCTTTATTGTTGACTTAATACGTTTAAAGGTCATTATTCCGCGAAGGTATTCAATGAATTCATGAAATGGACGCAGCAAACTCGTGTATGAACAACAACAATGGTGTTTTAATGCCGGGTCAGGACATGCCGAGGAAGAGGCATACGAAATTTGGTATGTGAAAACTTGAACGCCATCATAATATTATGTCCGAAGAAGCATTGGTGTTTCCGAGAAGAAACAAAATCGCATACATCGTCATTCCATCTAAGAGTCAGATTGGCAGCCTATAAAGAGAACAATCTGGGGCTGTTTAGTGTGAAAAAAAAAATCAATTTGATTTATCAATCAACGATTTCAAATCATCCAATCGATCATTAAATCAAATTTGAAAGATACATCCCAAGTACCTACTTCTAATACTCAATTAAATTAACATATTCATATTATTTCGAACGAATTGAAAAAACTAATCTGTTGCTATGGAAATTTCTACTTATCGAAGAGTGGTGGATAAAAAAACAAAATACTGAAGTTGTGTCTGAAGCCAAATTACTTGATGGCTTTCAAAAAACTAGAATACATTCGTTAATGCATTGACAAGAGGGGTTGGCTTTCTTTGGTTTGAGACCGAACTGATTGCAGATACTGAAAAAATATTGAAACAAGCATATCAGAGTATTTTCCTCTCAAAAACCCAAAGAAACGTCGACTGACTATTAGGTAACATCAAGGTGCTATCCAGAATAAAGTTCCTTGGAATGAGGAGCCTCCGTTAATTTTTTTGAAGAAAGCATAGCTCAGAACATAAACGAAAAGGGTATAGCTGAGATTACCAACTTTTTCAATTTCGTATTCCAATATGAGTAGAACAGAATCAGCCCAGAAGTAAACATGCTTTGTATTGAATTCACATTTCTGGCGATTAATCGAATTTTTCTTAGATATCTTCACTCCTTTCTTCATAATATGCATGGGTGAATAGAAAGGTTTCAATTAATACAACAGTAAAAATATTTTTCGGATAATAGGAATCAATCAATAGCTCTAATGTAATCATGAAATGATAACCCGTCTTGAATTCGTTCATAATTTTTTATATTCCAAAGAATAACTAACTTCATTCGTTTCACAGTTTATTAAATGCTTTTCATTTGTAGACCTATTTATCTTATTACAGACGAACAACAACAATTTGATGAATTGAGTAAAATGTATAATCGGTTAAAGTTACGAATTTTTACTGAAGAATGATAATGTGACATCATTAGGTATTTTCCGAGGTATTTTCCACACTTCACCCAACGGTTCACCGAAATTAAAAATTTTCAGACATGAAAATTCGTATGTACTGCATGGAATTCACGACAACAGAGTGTTGGGTTTGTAATATTCGAACCATTCTACAAATGTTGATATTGAAGAATATGCTCATTGAGAAATAGTTTGAAGCTAGAGAAAATATGGAACATACTCAAAATGCATGTAAAATAGCCCCAGTTTCCGGAATCCTTTTTTTTTATCTAGCCCCCCCCCCCCAACACTCTGCAGTTCCAGCATCAATAAGTGCTACAATTTTTTGCTTGAAATCAGCAGCCTCCGTTATTTTTTCTGAAGAAGGTATACCTCAGAAGATAAACGAAAAGAGTATAGTGTTGAGATTCACAACTTTTTCAATTTTGTATTCCAATATGAGTAGAACAGAATCAGCCCAGAGGTGAACGTGCTTTTTATTGAATTCACATTTCTTGAGACTAATCGAATTTTTCTTAGATATCTTCACTCGTTTCTTCATAATATGCATGGGTGACTAGAAAGGTTTCAATTAATACAACAGTAAAAATATTCTTCGGATAATAGGAATCAATCAATAAATTTAATGTAATCATAAAATGATAACCCGTCGTGATAACCTTTAAGAATTTGTTCATAATTTTCTTATGTTCGAAAGAATAACTAATTTCATTCGTTTCACAGTTTATTAAATGCTCTTCATTTGTATACCTATTTATCTTATATCAGCCAGAAAACTGTTCAATGCGGCATTTGATGGATTTGGTAAAATTTATAATAGGTTGAAGTTACGAATTTTGACTTTTCATGAAAGTACAAGTCTTGTAGCTACAGGAGAAAGACAATGTAGGTACAGGTAAAACACGAATGAAAAACAATTATTTCTTTGTGTTTCTCTTGTAGCTACTTGTACTTTTATGAAACAGGCCCCAGAATTCAATATTTTCAGACATGAAAAATCGTATGTACCACATGGATTTCTCGACAAAAGAGTGTTGGTTTTTTAATTTTCGAACGATTCTACAAATGTTGATCGAAGAATTTGCTCGTTCAGAAATAGTCTGAAGATACAGGAAAGATCGAACATACTCATCATGCATGTAAAATAGCTCCAGTTTCCGGAATCCTTTTTCATCTAGGCCCTCAACACTCTGCAGTTCCAGCATCAATACAATCACTTTTGATAAAAAGGTCACTAACATTTACTAGCCAAAATAACCATAGCGTTGGGAGATGATGCAGAGAAGAAAATCAGCGTCCATTGAAATACTGTTATAAACCGCAGACCTACATATGTGTGGGTCGATGAAGATGGGCGAATACTAACAATGGCTGAGGGGCAGCCAGCGATGGAGATTGTTTTAATAATTAATAATTACCATACGCGCTCGAAGAGTTATGTCAGCTTGGGCAAGTTAAAAATCCAAGTTTTATGGTTGCGAATGTACCAGAGAGAAGTTATTTAAAATGAGTTGTTGAAATCGTTTAAAGAAATGACCGGCAAAAAACGTAGTCTCTGAGATAACTCTCCTTCATAAACAAAAGGTACAAAGGGTAAAACTTTGGGACAAAGAATAATAGAACCAAATGCCGTAATAACACAAAATAGGCTCTATTAGGGAAATTAATACTTGGTGTAGCAAAAGCAAGATTTCAGTTGATAAACGCAAGAAATGCAACAAAATGTACTTTTCAAACGGGTTGTTTACTAGTGGCAGCAGAATAAATAAAACAAAAAAACAGCAATAAAAGGAGAAATCGAGAGCAGATCTAAGATAGAAATAATCAGAGACAAGGGATGAATTGCAGCTTGAAAAGAAAACGCCAAAGGCTATTTTGCTTGACACATTATGTCGTGGGTCTGTAGCCCCATTGTTAGTGACAATCGTATAGAAAGCTGTAGTATTTTGCCTGTTGTTACTGCAAATAAAAAACAGCAGAAAATTGTAGAAAGCAATGAAAATATGAAAACATATTTATCTGATAACGAACATCATTGGATCGACGAGATAATCTTTGAAATGAAAGTTTTTTAGAAAATTCACCCTCTAACAGGGTGTTAGAGGGTGAATTTTGCAAATTGGTGAATCAAATGTTGGAGAGTGTTTTTAATGCAGATTTTCAGAAGAAAAGAGAAATACTGTAGCCTATTATAGATATTGCTTTTCAAAATGTTTTTGTGGAAGACAATAGAAGAGATACAGAAGTATGAACCAAAAAAAAAATTCTGTTCTGAATAGAAGAAAAATATATTTCAGTAGTGTCATCAAGTAACTTACTTGAAAGACTGCTCACTCCATAAATATCTTTGGTCAGTGACAGACTGTGTTATATGTTTCCGAAGCTCTTTAACATTTTTTAAAACATCATCAAATTGGCTCGTAAATTGGGAACATTTTTCACTGTCAATTACTAGCAATCTGTTGTCATAGTAATTGATTGATTATAATTCAATTGAAAATTCAATACGAATAAATGGAGCATTATAAAAGTAACCAATAGAGACATGAACCATTTCAAAAAAATAGGAAGGTCAGGCTTGAACGCAGTTTATGAAACATGTTAATTATTGACATCTTCCTGACTGTCAACTACTGGGTACTTAACCACAATGACATAATGAATACGCGTTGTCACCCTAGTTGCCACCATTAATTGAGATGAAAACTATGTTGAGCTCACCTGATCAGATTAGTCGAACGAAATATCTGGATTTTTGCATCAATGGTCAATTGAAATTAATGACGTCAACGTATGAAAAACAATTATTATTATGTTTCTATTTCATCAAGTGGAGTGCAAACTCCCGTTCGGAGGAAATCGTGAGAACCAATGAGAAGGATATAGGAAATGACGTGATTTTTGGAATTTTGGGAATAATAACAGTACGGAAACACATCAGTTGTCAACATTCAAACACCAGCCGTCATTAGTAGTGTCAGAGGTCAGAGGTAACTCCATAGACATAGACAAAGAAAGATCATGCTGACACCAGCAACTCATAGCATAATATAAGATTTTGAATACACCGCGGGCATATCTGACAGACGACAGTAAATGACAGTTGTCAATCCAGCCTGCTAGACATACAAATCTGATGTACCTATGCTGAGTGTGTGTTTATGTCATATTTTAAAATCTTTTTTCTCAGTAAAGGCTCAATTTTGTGCGATTGTGAAATGTGGAAGTAATAGCGACAGACATAATGTTTCATTCCATCGATTCCCTTCTATTTTCGACAATAGAAAAAAGATCAATCCTCTTGCTGAAAAGAGATGTGAATTGTGGATTCAGGCAACTAGAAGAGCAGATTTAACTTCTTATAAGTTGAAATGGGCAACGGTGTGTTCAAAACATTTTGTAAGAGATATTTTCAAAGAATCTAGGAAACATAACTTTATTTTTTCATTTCAGACAAGCCAAGTGCACTCAAAGATGTTGACAATATAGACTGGGTACCGAATCAATTACTTGGCTACAAAACAAATATCAATGCGGTTCAAAGCATTCAGAGATTGTTTCGTAGGGAGAAGCGTGATAAAAATGACATCGCAAATATTCCAGTTGATATGGATACAATTGATGATGATTCTTTGTGTGAATGATGCAGCTGTTCAAAACTTGAATACCTATTATTGATGAGCAAAATCAAACTCTGAATGATATTAATCAACCAGTTGAAGAAGTGGAACATGCACAAAACTCTGGTGAACACCTATGTCCCGATATTGATTTCGAGCTGCAGAATTGTTATCGTGAAATCCATCATCTCCGGGAAACTTTGCAAACTTAATCATTCCCATTGGGAAGTTTAAAGCATAACTCATCTAAATGCTTTTTTTATACAGGATTACCATATGAAAGGATGGTTGTGGTTTATAATTCTGTAGAGCCTTATATAACATATCCTAAATCTGTTCTTTCAAAATTATTATTTATTAAAGTACATTTTCAGTATTTTTTTCACAAGCTTCATTCCAATCCTTCTAATCCATTTAGATATAAACATATTGTATGAATCCAAACTTTTATAGTCTTTAAGTCTTCTGTGCATGCACTCTCATATACAAAATAGTTTATAATGTCGTACAACATGTCACTTTAGGAAAGTATTTCACAGCATAACTAAAATCCCCAAATTTCAATAAATAAGGATCACATCCCTTACATTCCTTCAGTTTTTCTGGATATCCATAGACAAGGTGTTGAAATAATCACTTTAATCAGCCATTTCACAAACAATTTCCTTGCAAGCAGCAAGAATAATGAATATAGATTGCAAAATTTATACATTTATATGTCAGGTACACTAAGGGTATACCCAAAATCAGGGTAAACCCGTAATTTCTTCATAATTACGATAATAATCTCATTAAATTACCATTGTTGCTTATGGAAGTAGGGTTTGTTTGTCCAGCAGGCTGATGGACAGTTGTCTTGTGACGTCACATGCCCGCGGTGTATAGCCAGTCGTCCAGAACATCTATCAGAGGCTAAGAGAATTATTATGATTGTATCAACCTTTTCAAGTTCAAATAAATTCGAAATGATCAATTTTGTTGATTCCGAGATGATACAAACTTAGCTTTCCGATAGTAAAAATAAAATTCTATCAACTCCTACTTCGAAAGCATCGCAAACTCCAAAAGCTTCCATTACCGCATGATATCTTATATTATAATTATAAAGAACCTGAAATGCAAAAACTTCTCCTCTATAAATGTCCATCGACTACAAGCGATTTGAATATCATCTCTGAAAAAGACCAATAAAAATGTTCCGTTTTAACGTTCGACCTGCATTATTAAAAATAACACTTGAAACCAGTTTTTCTCGAGAATTCGTGTAATTATGAACGGTGTCGTTCGGCTTTGAAAAGCCGAAGAGCTTAGCATAATATTTTTATATTCCGCGTATTTGCATAAAAACCGTATTTATTCAACCTGAGTAAATAATTAAGTGAAACGGCCGAGTATACACGTAAAATATTTTTTAATGTTATGACTAATTCTGATTTATACCAGAAACGTTAACGTCAGCTCGCATTTGATATCATTAATCAGTCTAATAGAGAAACGATACGAATCTAACACGAAACATTTTTATTGATGACCCAAAAGATTTGTGGGAAATCGTAGCCGCAATGATTTGACGGTTTCATCGAAATATCACACCCAATAATGCGATTATCGTGAAATGTAAGCCACAAAAACACTTCCAAATTAGTCAGGCGTTATGTTGAGACCGCAACATGCTATCATACAAAAAATGTGGTTTCCACAATGTCCACAAACGGACAGCGAGTGAGACCATATATTCCTGGAATTTAAAAAGATGTATTTCGTGACGACACATAAATTCCAGGAAGGTGAGCAGAAGAATTCAGTTTTTTTTTTCGGAGCAAGAGAGCAAGTTCTTCAACTCTCGTTACACCAATTTACGATTTCAATCAAAGAATGTGCAGGAAACGCTCATCAACTTTGTCATATTCCTAAATAAAACCATACGCTTGACAGTGATTTTTTTTTTTCAGATACATTTTAATTTCAATTGTTTATGCCATATAATTAAAAATCTGGAATTGTCATTCTTTTGAAGTTCCCCGTGAATTTCCTCCATTTCAAAAGGATAGAGTGGGATATATAAAATATTTTGAACATTTTAATTGGTCTGATATGATAATAAATGGTCCATTTACATGTACATCAAATTCAAAATCATTCACCTAATCGGGGAATGAGAACATTTTGACAGAGAACGTGAATTTGAATGAACTCTTTCATCGAAACTGATCTGAAATGAAAAATTTTCAATCAAAACCTGTTCTTTGGCAACTTACTCGAAATTCTAAACATAACTGGGTTGCATCATGCAGTTCCACTGAATTCGTGATTCAGAAAATTCTGGAGAGAATATTTGCTGCTGCAGCAAAATGATATGTTTCAAGAGACTCACACAATTTAGCCCAAAGATTCAATTGACAAAAGCATGAACGAAAGTCAATTGAAGAAGCATTTCAAATTTTACAATTGAACTGATTTTTTTTCAATGATTCACAATTGGAACAAATCGATTTCTGAAAGAAACTATAGAAAAATAAAAGGACTTCCTGTTCTCTATTTCAAAGTTAACAGGAATAAGAACATTTCGCATTTTTAGAGTGTGGGTAAGCATTGGAAAGCACCTCCTTGCAGAGGAAATAGCAACCGAATCCAGAATGCATCCCAGGCTTGTAACCACGTCACCTGTCAGCAAACAACATACCCCACGATTCTATACCATGTTACATAACACCCGTTTATCTTCCAAACAATTGTGTCGCATTCTCCCTAAAAATTCAAAACTGAAATTCGTCTTCGAGTTTACTTTTCCCATTGAATATTATTCTTCTATTGTGCCCTGACATTGTCGTTCGACGTTTAGATCCTGCCAGTCTCGTCAGAAGGGATCAGATCACAAGGGATGTCGACCGGCAAACATTGGTGTAATATGGACCATTGTGGCCAGGTAATTTCTGTTGAGAATAAAGTGACGGAAAGGGATTAGAGCTTCGGAACTTTTCGCAAAGAAAACGGATTAGGTGCTGGGAATATAGGTAAAAAAACTACATAGTTTTGTTCGAGAGCGTACGAAAATTCCCAGAAGTGTGAACGAATATATCAAACGAAGGCCAAGACGAGCAGATGCTATTAATCACGAATCTACTTCTACCTACTGAGTGTCAAATGATGAAAAACAATGTCGAGACTACAAACATAGTCTCTCGTAAAAATATTCTATTTACCTACCTGCTAGAATTAAAAATAAATCCATATTTGATGTAAAGTCCTTCACAGTAGAATAATTTACAATAATAGCTTGTAATGACAGTCATTTCTACGGTCAATATAGATATAATTATGAATATGTACAAGTGGTTATATTACCATATAAATTACACATTTTCATAAAAGAGATTTACATTCAAGAACCTAAAGACGGTGGCAAAAAATGTCACACTATAAATGTATAATTTACGAAAGGTTGGTATCTACCTCTTCAGCAAAGTCCAAACGACATCACTATATTTCACAAGCAGTTGGCACTAGTTATCCAAAAACTACTGATAATTCGGTAGCAACTATATAAATCTATTTATTGATCACACTAGAGTGAGTTTGAGGCTTGGCCTATGTTTACCCCAGGGTGTATACATTCTCAATAAGTCACCAGCTGTTCGGATATTGGATCAGCATCAGCAATATGAAGTAATTAATGACTTGATTCATTAAAGATAATTTCCATAGAACTGAGAAAATCGAGCTAAGTTTTTGGGTACAATCATAATTTCATGTGATTATAAAAAACTAACAGCAATTTATACACAAATTTCACATTAAAAATGCCAAAAATTCATATGGCCATTGTTTTCAAAATACATAAAATACTACGACGATTGCGGAGTGAAACAAAAGATACGATTTTTCATTGTTGGTAGTTTAGGATCAACCAGTAGAATCAGTGGCGTATCAATTCAATCATTTAGAAAAATTTTAAAAAAGTCACTAGGAAATCATGATATTAGACAAATTATCAAACCTGCACCTACTTGAATTATATATATTCACCAATATCAGATTTCCAGATTTAATAACACCATATCACTATTCATCGAAGAATAGGAACGAACTGATTTCAAATTATATGGCACCAGGAGTTTGTACAAATTGAAGCCCATATTGAAACACTTTCAATTTGTTCCAAATCAGCTGCTAATATTTTTCTCTACGTTTCGTAAGTAACACACCTCTGGTAATTACCGAGAAAACACGATTTCAGAGATGTACATTTTAAAAATTCTCAAATTACCTATTCATTACCTTTAACGGGAATCCTTCGACGAAAACAAAGAGTCAGTGTTTCAGAAATAACTAGTAAAGTATGTGTGAACAATAAAGATTAGTCCTTGTTTACTGTTTGAATTGGTCAGCACGAACAACGAGATGAATTAGCGTTCAAGGAAAAAGGATGATAATTACTGATAATTACCAATAATTTGTTTTCGTAACAATACGCACACTGATTGCTTCAATCTCTTTACTTAGATTATGTAAATGAAACTGCAAGCTGCATATTCCAACAAAACAGAAATATTTTTCTCCAACCGCCTGAATATGACCTTCTAATATTCATTTATTTTACTGAAAATGGAATATTTCAGGATATTGCTTGGTTGC
>JAVJAQ010005660.1:0-26386 GCA_032362365.1 Zygogramma bicolorata
TATGGGCTGAAATTGAAGAAGATACATAGAATACTGGAATTCTCCCAAACTCGATGGTTAGGATCATACGTGGACTTGAATACGGAATTACGAAATGCAGCTAAAAATGAATTTGAGAGGGAGCTCTTCAAATTGATGATCAACTCAATTTTTGGAAAAACCATGGAAAACGTCGATAAACGACAAAACATCAAATTATGCTCCTCCTGGGAAAGCAGTAGAGGAAAAAAGGGTGCTAGGGCTTCAATCGCTGAACCTCATTTCAAATCGTCTGCTATATTTAACGAAAACTTGGTGGCAATACAACTACAGAAGGTGAAAGTCACATATGATAGACCACTTTATGCTGGCTTTGCGATATTGGATATTTCAAAAACCATCATCTATGAATTTCTATATGGATACATCAAACCTCTCTACGGTGACACCGCAACCGTTTTATATACGGATACCGATTCGCTGATTTTGAAACTGTATACAGAGAATCCATATGAAGATATCAAACATAATATACACTTCTTTGATACCTCAAATTACCCTGTAGATAATGTACATAATATACCAAAAACGAAGTCGGTAGTGGGGAAGATGAAGGACGAGTATGCTGGAAAACTGATAAAAAGTTTTTATGGAACTGGTGCCAAAGCATATTGTGTTAAAGCTGACGACGTGATGAAGAAGGCGAAAGGGGTGTCCAGCAGCGTCATCAAACATGAGATAAATTTCAATGACTATATTCAAATTGTAGAAAATGGTGGTGTAATATTTAGAAAAATGTACATTTTCACATCTAAATTGCACACCATCTACACAGAACTGAAAAACAAAGTTGCTTTGTCATCAGCTGATGACAAACGATATGTTATACCAGACGATGTAAATACACTAGCCTGGGGGCATTATCAAATTGCACCCCTCAATGATGATAATGACAAAAACTTGGATATTTTACTACAGTTGGCCCAAGATTTACTGGAAGAATTGTAAATAATAAAATTATGTTTGATTCGAGTTAATAAAACAATAATTCAGAATAGTGTTTTTATTTAAGTATTTCCATTACATCTTTGAAGTCCCCATTTGCACACATGACATCTTGATTGTGGTTGGGGAGAGCCATCTACGTGATTACGCCACTCTGGTCGATTGTGATGAACAAAGCATGGAAGTTGAATTTGAAGATCAAAATTTCGCCTATACTCTGCAGGCAATTGGGGCCATGCCAAAAGGAGTTCCGTCGGACGAGCTGCTTGAATAAGATATGTTAAGGGAAAGTAACTGAGTTCTGCCTCGGTGAATGTATACAATTGTGTACCATTCATGTGTCTATCCATCAACTCCCTTGTGATACAGGTTATACAATCCACTTCACACATTGTTGCGAAATCGAAACAATCAATCCGATGACTAGTAAAGATGAACAGACCGCTATGTACCAAACCACTGTGGTTAATGACTCAGGTTCCCTTTGTGAAGTCGTATTTGTAATATTGACAGAGGTGGGGCTAATGAAGCTGGAATATAGCTCTAACCATTTGCTATCTGACCATTGGTTACCAGTTCTCATTCGTAATTTATAATAAGTGCCATTTTTGGGGATTTTGTTTTTCACAGTTACCACATTATTATTCACATATGGTTTCATTCTATACCATTTTGAGGGCCAACTCTCGTTTCTCGTTCCATTACTATCAAAACAAACAAAGATATCTGAGATATTAGTTGGCTGTGCTATGAATAGATAACCATGGAGAACAGCTTGCAAAACGATAAACTCTGAAGAAACCATTTTAATGACTGAAAGGGAACTAGTGTTTTTCACTGTATACATACATATTCCACAAGGAGAGGGGGGATTAAAAATCAATGAACTTTCAAAGTTATTTATTATTTGCAAATCTCTGCCTATTTCGGAATACCTTTTCTTCCCAAAGTTCTGGAGGTATCACAGGCGGCTTCTTGTCTTCACTTCTTGAATCCATTCTAGGAGGTAGTCGTCTATGGCAAAAGTGGAAGGTTTTTCTTTCAGACTGGGGCGAGTTCAAAACAGAATACCTGCCGTAATACCGACAACTAACTTTGATAGGCCTTGTTTGAAAACATTTACGATCACATAGACCAACTATTATTCTGTGCTCACTAAAGTAAAGATGGTTTGGAATATACTTTTCTCCAATCACTGCATGACAGACACAACACTCTTTTAGTTCTAGAACTGTTTCACAGTCCATCATACTATGTCGAGTTTGACGATTGTAAAAATATATATAGATATATCCCCACTGGTTACCGGGTGGGGATTACATGTCTCGACATGTTTGAAATCAAACATAGGATGTACAAATAGACTTTATTACGCCATAATAACATTGTCATACAAATGAAAAACATTAGATAATGCACACATGCACTGAGCTTGCGAATGATAACAGCATTTTGCTTCGCCTTTTTGTAAAGATGGCCATTCTTCTAATTCATATATGGGCTTGGAAGTGAATTGTTTTAAGTAATCCGCCTTTTCACGACCTTTAACATAAATATGTGACACAGACTGGGTGAGTTTCCCCAAAATTTCTCCAAATTTATGGATTGGAGTAGAGCCTTCAGTCCACTTGATGCAGTGATGATTCCTGGTCAACCATTCAGCTTGCTTCTGTAATTCAGGTGGCAACATCTCGAACGGAAACGGTGGCTTAAACACATAGTGCCCAATTTTTTGTCCATCATAAGATGCCAATTCCTTGACAATAAATTTATTTTTTTCAATTTTGAATCCTTGAATATCTACTACAAGACTCATAGTTTTAACATGGAAAACTTGTTCTCCAAGCTTTTTTGTAAACAATACAATTCAATTCTGCGTTTTAATAATTTCAAATTCAACTGATAAAGTGTTAGTCGATGGTTAAAAGTCATCTTCATTAAAGTCATCACAGAATTCCTATTTATACCTATTGAAGAGGGAGGGGGAACAGGTTCAATACTGTTTAACAATTTTTGTTAACGGGTTGTAAGTGAAATGCTTTTCGTGTAATATAAGACAATATGCTGTTGTATCTGTTGTGGTCGCTCGTTCCGTTTCGAATTCAATACGCATCACTACTGACCCTGTCTGTAGGGTCTCTTTCTGTCGGGAGCAATCAATATGAGTAATTGGAGCACGTGATTTGAATTCATCTGGAGTAAAAATGGGCTGATTGTTTTTATGCATATAGTATGATTCCTGGAAGTTGGCAAACATCTCATATAATGTTGCAAATTTGTTATTAGTGAAATCTAGATACAAATCGTTATATGGATATCTCTCTGAATTGAGGAATACCCTTACATTCTTTAAACTGCAGTCATCAAATTGAGACATGTCCGACGTGATTTTTCCTTTCCTATTTTTCTGAAAAGCAATTATAACATGTCTTGGCGTTTCAACTTTGGTAGTCGTTTTTACTGGCCACGTATGTCTGGTTGTTGCTGGCAAAGACGGATATTCTATCAATTCCCAGCTTCTGAATTTGATAGGTAATTCCACATTTTTATTGATAATTTTATTCAGTCGTAGTTGTTCCGAAATACTGACGGATACATGAGGAACTCTCCAATATAATTTGAATATATCTATTTTGGGTTCTTCAGAATCATCTGTACTGTGTACACAATTTTTGTCGTTAGAGTCACGTATCAGTACAAGTTCTTGCTTCATGTTGATTATCAATTTTTGAAAGTCTTCGAAGAATCCAACCAAGAGCTTCAGAGGTATGCATACGTTAAAATTTCCTACAGCATCAACCAAAATATCCTGTGTTGAAGTGTATTTTGGAAACCAGCCAGCATTTTGTAAAGACACACTCTCATTTTCAGTATATGATAAATAGTTCTTGAGCGTTGACACCAATCCAACATTCCTTACAGAATCAACCACTATACCATTCAGTTCATATCGAATTTCTCGAAATATGAAAGCCACCCCATTGTTTATGAATTTGAGTTTAGTAGGTACTGTACCATCCGCCTTGGTCAATTTCCCTTCAATATACAAATAGCTATTGCATGGGGCTGTATATGCATCTAGATCTTGGATAGGAATTCTGATTTCATCATTGTAATTCAAATTTCCAGGTATGTAAGGTTGATATGTATGAAACTGATAATCTTCGATAGCAGTGTCATTGAAGGTTTGTTCGACTACGTTGAGGAGATCCATTATACTAACACTTGAAGTCCAAGGGATTGTAAAAACTGTCGATTTTCGGATGTTAGTACTTTACGTCTATGGGAGCTACTAATGGCTTTTGTCGTCTTACGTGCTTTTATATAGTTTGGTATAGTCTGCAATAAATTGAATCTCAAAACCATATTCACGAAATAACTTTTCTCAGATGTAATCTGACGGTTACAGTCTCTTTTTGAAAATTGACGAGATATCCGTCTTGATCTATCACTGAAACTGTAATGTTGTTTATTGTTTTAACGCTGACAGGAAAGTAAATGATGTTTAACGGTGACTCGACTATTTTATACCCGGCAGGGACCGTTGGAAAAAACTGATGTATGATGTGGACGGGTTTACCATTGAGGAAAGAACCACCTGCAATATTGCAGTCGATACAAAGGGTATTCACTTTCGAAATTCGTACCATTTTATCCGATTTATCAACAGCAAGCAAGTCCCTGCGTTCAAAACCCAATACAGGGCCTATGGAGTTTTCAACATCGAACGAAATGTTCGTTGTCGATTGTACATTAAGTTTAGCAGTATTCACATCAGGAGTCATCTTAACATTTACGTCTCTATCTTCATTATTAATTGTTGTTACTATGTACTTGATGATGTCGTCGACATCATATGCACCAAGTGGAAGCGAAACCGTATGCTCCAAACGTTCTCCAAACTTGAAACTATTATTGGTATTATCGATGTTTGGTATACTGTTGTAAGTCTCGATATTGGCTAATCCTATTTCATAATCAACATCATCTTCTAAATATATAGGAGGATTAAAATTATAGCTTAGAATCGAAGAATTACCGGTGAGAGCACAAGTAAAAGACATTATTATTGTTTAACGGTTTATTCAATACTAAACGAAGAATGTTACTTGTATTGATTATATAAAAATACTAGACACAAGTGCCCACAGATATAAGAATGTGTCTGTTTTGCGTCATAATTATATTGAATTTTGTTCAAGCTACCATCACTTAAAAAATATTTCACTAGTTCTTTCGGAGGTCTTAAATTCCCATAACTATCGAAATAAACTATTTTGTTGTTTTTTTTCACATACGCTGTCCAATGTGTTCCATCTCCACTACTCGTATCTAAATTGACTATTCCACTCTCCTGATTTCGTATTGTTTTTGGAAGATTGTTTCTCATAAATACTCCTCGAAAATAAGGAATTTTTAAATAATCCACATATTTCTTCAGATCTACGTTAGTTAGGGGTCTATGAGGTAGCTTTATCGTTGGTTTTTTTGGTATGGATTGAGGTATAATCCATATCTTTTCCGATAAGGATTGAGGTATAAACCTTTTCCTTTCGCTGTTTGTTCCATCGCCAAATTATGCCTTTTCTGCTCCTCTAACTCCTGACGACTTGCCTTCGCATCATTTACAGCCTTGGCGATACCTGCTGCACCGCCTCCAAGGGCTCCAATTGCTCCTAACAATGGGAGAAGAAATGGAAGGAAACCACCCTTTTTCGGAATCGGAATAACTCTTGCTTTTTTATTTTTTTTTGGTTTTTTTTTAACAACTTTCAAATACCCTCCTTTTTTGATTGCTTTTCTAGTCTTTTTCAGACCCATTCCCAATTTGTTTTTCATTTTCATTATGCCTGCTACACCAGCTGCAGCAATTTTTTCCCCAAACTTTGCGTCAGGTGATTTTAAACGTTGCAAAGCTGCGTCGGCCAACTCTTTGTCTGCTATGTTTCTTCTTGATGTATCTTTGAAGTTTGCATATGCTAAATCATGCTTTCTGCAGCTTTCGTCTAATTTGTTTATGCCTTGTTGATTTTTTGCTAGTCTCTCATTCAGTTTCGTTCCTGGTCCGCAAAATCTAATAATGAAAATCTATTAAAAACCAATACAAAAACTGTTTTTTACACTTACTGATATCCAGGAATATGAAGCTCAAATGGAAGCTTATTTATCAGGGTATTCAGTAAACCTTTACCCCTCTTTGTGCCTGTTCTTCGAGTACTAACTAATATTTTTTTTCGCATGACCATTTATACTCTCGAGCATGAATTGAAGAGAGTTGTGCTCTGAGATATATATATATATATATATATATATATATATATATATATATATATATATATATATATATATATATATATATATATATATACCAAATTCAGTTCATTTCAGAATGAGGTTTGAAAAACAACACATATCCTTACCTGTTGTCAATTATGATGAAATTAGTTCCGAGCCCGTTTTTCAAAAACATGGAGCTTTATTTGGTGGTGGACAATCAAAACGCGGATTGATTGTGGGAGCTTCTGGGTGTGGTAAAACGAATGTAATGTTGAGTATTCTTGAGCATCCCAATGGTTTACGTTTCGAGAATATTTATTTGTTTTCGAAATCCTTACATCAACCAAAGTACAATTATTTACGAATGCTGCTCCGACCTCTGAAGGAAATAGGATATTTCGAGTTTCAAGATGAAGAAGATGTTATACCTCCAGAGCAACTTCGCCAAAATTCTGTTATAATATTTGATGATGTTGCATCATGTGATCAGAATATAATGAAGGGCTATTTTTGTTTTGGCCGACATAAAAATACAGACTGCTTCTACTTGTGCCAAACTTATTCATCCATACCTAAACAACTAATTCGCGATAATGCAAATCTACTAATTATATTTCAACAAGACATGACAAACCTCAAACATATTTTTGATGATCATATTAGTGTGGATATGTCTTTTCAAGACTTCAAAGAACTGTGCGCTGCATGTTGGAAAGATGAACACGGTTTCATTGTCATAGACAAAGACTGTCCTATAAAATATGGTAGATATCGAAAGGGATTCGATACGTTTATCACTATATAAATGCAATCATAATTGTGTAATTGGTCAGTGCAAACCTAACATTGAAGATGAAACAACAATTGAAAAGACGACTTTTAGCTTCTCGGAAAGCACTGAAACAAAAGTATAATATGTTAAAAGGTGAAATTACCAAATCGCAATCTGAATTAGAGCAGGCATACAAACCGCTGACACAACCTCTCAAAGAATTTATATCTAATATACAACGGTCTGAAACGATCAAACCGAAAATGGAAACTCCTGAACTAAAACCGGAGCGTCGACCAAAATCTTCATTACCTCGAAGAGTAAAATTGTCAAGCCCTGATTTTTCAGCAAACGAAACTCCAAAATCTTCATTACCTCGAAGAGTAAAATTGCCAAGCCCTGATTTTTCAGCAAACGAAACTGTTTTTGAGAGCATGCCTGAAGCAGATATACAGCCAGACGATCAATATTTGGAGGATACTATACGCAATGTTTTTGATACCACCTCCCAGGCTGCATTACAAGAGTACTTGGAAGCCTTTGAGGCACCATTACCAAGAACTTACATTGAAGAAAATATCAGAGATACAGAAGGATTATTCGACCATCGTTTCGGTATCCATCATGATCTGGAGACCGATAAAGTTACTATAGGTGATTCTACAATAGACTTCCGAGGTCCTGATTTTATAATCAAAGGTATTCGATATAAAGGAACACCTGGTTTGTATGAATTGTTATTCAAGACAAATCCCATCGGATATAAAAAAGCAGATACTGATCAGTATATTGATATTCTCAAGCGAACGAATGCGCTTCATATACAAAGTGATCCCACAAAACCTTTGAAATCTGCCACCAGAGAAGTCAAGGACAAATTCAAATTCATAATCGAACCATATGTCAAACCAAGACAACGTTCCTCCACTCTTCCTACTATGGCTACACGAAGCAAATCAAAACCAACTACCGGTAAGGGTTTGCAAATGATGGCTTTGAATAATAAACGCACCGAATATCAATATTTCGATGATTATAATGAGATAGTCGATAGGTTAAGACTACTGGTAGCATCTCAAGTTGCTGGTAATACAAATCATAATAATGAAATTATATCTATATTGGAAGAACTAAGAGAATCGAAAATTATAAAATAAGTTATCTGACACAAATTACTCAGTCGTCTCGTTGACGTTGACAATGCCACTTGATAAATTCGGTAGACATTATTTAAAACCAGCTCAACTTCCCTATTCACAACCAGATATAGTATCATCTCCTACACCAAGTACGCCGTTTTACATATGGAACCCATCTGATTATCATTGCAAATGTGTTCTGTATATTAGGGCAGCTCGAGATGCTAAAAAAAGCAGCAGTTTTTTTGTACTGGAAAATGGTACAATTTCTTATACATTCCCAGTCTCTGGCAAAATTGAAAGTATTCTCTCATTACCAAAGCAAGTATCAGCCTTTATTAATGAGGAGTCTGCAAATGTTGTTCCATTAAACGATTTTGTTAATAAGAGTTTTAATAAAGGGGATAAGATCACATTTCTTCTCGATCAACAGCAAAAACTATTTATTGAAATTGTTTTTCAATGTCCCATAACAAAAAATGAATAACGTTAAAGAAGAGATCGTGATTGAACTGCACAAGGGTGCAAAAAAACGTTTTAAACGTCGTCATGTAATACTTAAAGGATTAAATGATTTGGTTCAAGCAGATTTGGTGGAAATGATTCCTTACGCAAAGACTAATAGAGGTTTCCGTTACATATTAGTGGTTATAAACGTTTTCAGTAAATATGTTTGGGCTGAACCTGTTAAACGTAAAACTGGAAAGGACGTTACTTTTGCTATGAACAAAATTTTGTCCCAAATGAGCTCTCCACCACTTAATCTTCAAACGGACATGGGGAAGGAATTTTATAATAGGGAATTCCAAGAGCTGATTAAGAAATGGAACATTAATCACTACAGCTCTTTTTCCTCTTTAAAAGCCAGTATAGTTGAACGTGTCAATCGAACTCTTAAAAATTCAATGTGGAAGCAGTTTAGTTTACAAGGATCCTATAAATGGTTGAATTTACTTCCAGAAATTGTGAATAAATATAATAATACTAAGCATACCACTATAAACATGAAACCAAGTGAAGTTACTGCTGAAAATGCAAAAACACTTTTGAAAACTGTATACAGTCGTTTAAAGACTCTCGATCCTAAAGGTGCCAAGTTTAAAAAAGGTGACTCTGTGAGAATAAGCAAGTACCGCGAAGCATTTACCAAATCCTATAGACCCATGTGGTCGAACGAAAGTTTTATAGTTCGTAAAGTAAATTATACCAATCCTATAACCTACCTTTTGGAAGACCAAGCGGGGCAGGAGATCAAAGGTGCCTTCTATACTGAAGAACTACAAAAATCTAAATATCCGGACGTGTACCTAGTAGAGAAAATTATAAGACGCAAAGGAAATAAGCTATTTATTAAATGGCTAGGACTTGACAATAGACATAATTCTTGGGTTGATAAACGTGATGTGTTATGAAGTTTCAAATAAAAGTAAAATTTGTATAACTGTTTTATTTAAATCTTTCTGAATATATTTTACATCTATGATTATAATCTAATATAGGATTGATCATTTCAGCCAGTTTCTTAATACGGCGCTGGAAATGCATTCTGTCACAAGCTACTAGTTCCCAGTATCTCTGCCTTGAAAGTTTATACGCAGAACTCCATACAACAAGTTTTTGCACTGTATTACACTGTTCGTTAAATCTCACTTTTTTCATTTTCCACAATATTTTTTGAAGATATCGGGATACAAATATATCAATTCCAATATAATAGCAATGTTTTCTGACCCTGAATTTTCTCTGGGTTGAAGTACCTTGATGGCATTTTCCAGCACGTCACCATCCATATTCTGCAAACCACATTGCACAATTCTCAAATAACTCGGGAACTCTTGTCTTTTCAACATGGTTATTCTATAACTTATGAGAAGTAATAGGTTCCATAAAGCACACACACCATCATACGACAGATACACATAAGAATTGTCCTTAGTTATCTTCAAAACTGTTGCAAAGGGTAGCACTTGAATATCCAAACTGAATCTTCTACTGTCTATATGCTCTTCTATATTGGAGTATAAATAATTGGTTATTACTCCTTGCAGGTCTACGAATTCTTGCCACTCCACCTCGTTGAAACTTATGGTGTCGTTTTTGTTTCCTGATATTTGAATACACGTAGTGAACTCGTAATCGTAGTTGAGACTCACTGATATGAATTTTGTCTTTGAACTGTTCAAATAATATCTTCTTTCACCCAACAACACTGAAGGTATTTTCTTGAAAGAGCTGTCATTGCTCAAATCAAACTTAGATTCAGACATCTTTCGATTCAGGTAACTTTATACTGTTGTGTTTATTCTGAAGCCCGTTTTATATATTATAGAAGGCAGGGTGGGGGCAACAGGTGTGCAGAACTTGAATAGCAGAGTCATTCGCATTAGAAGCAACAGGTGTTTATTCGCAAAACCGTTGATGTTTACTACAGGTGTTCAAACTAATTATATGCGGGTTGGAAGCAGGTGTTTACTTCGCAAAACCGTTTATATTCATGCAGGTTGAAACCTGCATTCGCAAAACTCCACTATATAAAAGCTCCCACTTACAGCATTTTCATATTACTGTGTAAAATGGCAGATACCGATTATGAATTCGATAGTATACATAGAACGTTAATAGAACATCAAGTGAATACGTTGGAGTTTATTCAAAATTCTACGAGGGAATATGTGTGTTTGACGGCGCAGTATTATATTCTGGATGATTCGTCAACATGGTGCCTGTCGTGTTTCTTTGACATCGCTCAACAGAGGAATCTTAATACGACGGCCACACATCGTTCCATCCATTCGACTGGATATGCTCTGGATGTACAATGGGATACTGAATCTTGCAGTCAATGCAACAATAATATATTTATATATTGCCTAACCAAATTTTGTATACTATGTAATAATCAATAAACTGATTTTGGTTTCTGTTTAATACATACTAGAACAGCATTATTTCATTACGAGATAGAATCTTTCAATCTTGTAACGACCATCTCTTTACATATAACCTGTATTAAACACTTATTTCTCTCTAAAAAAGCATTTCAACCCGCCATAAAATGTTGTTTTCAAAGGAGGAATCATCCAATCCACTCGACTGGATTTGCAAATGGACAATGCATTTTTTCACATACTGTCTAACCAAGTAATCACAACAATTATTTATCAACATTCAAAGTGTGAGTATAACAACCATAATGGTGTGTTCCAACCATCTATTGACGAGAGAACAACGCCTTGTTATGTAATAACAAAATCAAGTATATTCCAATTCACCTACCTGCCGAGAGCGAATCCAGTTTTCAAGTGACCTTGTCTGCGATGCCATCAGTTCTCAGTTCGTTTCATCGAAGTAGGTCGAATATTTTAAATGTGAATTCTTGGTGAACAACAATTGAAATGGTTTATCGTTCGTGTGTGGGTTCTTCTCGGATAGTTTTTTCAAAGTAAGTTAGAATGATTTGTATTTTAAGATAATGCTCTTCATTTGGAATCATGAATATTTCTCATCTATTGCCTTGTTATGAAATTTCTGTTTTAATGAACTTTTACGAAATATTTTCGTGTGATTTTTATCGGGGAATATTTTAAATGTGAATTCTTGGTGAACACAATTGAAATAGTTTATCGTTTTTTTGTATGGGTTCTTCTCGGATATTTTTTTCAAAGTTAGAATGATTTTAAGAAAGTAATTAACTTCATTTGGAATCATGAATATTTCTCATCTATTGCCTTGTTATGAAATTTCTGTTTTAATGAACTTTTACGAAAAATTTTCAAAGACAATCATTTTTTCGAGAAATTTTAGAGAATGAATTGTTATGGAAAACCTTATTGTTTTTAAGGAAACTGGTTTCCAACTAAGGTAATTGGAGGGTAAAAAAAAATTTACATTTTGTGAGTTTTATAATTAACAAAGATACATACAACAGTGTTATAAATGAAATACAATTATACATTTTGTTGTTTTACAAACATTCAAAGTTTCCTTTATTACCGTTGGTAGTTTCTTGCCGATCATTGCTAATTCATCCAGACCTTTCAGAGCGTTTCGTATTGAATCAGATTTTTCGCAATATTTTTCGAACGTTTCCAATAATTCCGTTCGCAAATCACTTTTTTCACTCAAAATTTTATCATTTTCTTCAAGCACTTTCTTCATCTTGTCAAAATACTGCTGATAGTTCGATTGTTCACGTTCGTAATCTTCGTTGGTTGAGGGCTCCTCCATTGGAACATCTACCACCTTCGGGAATTTCGATGCAAGTCTGTTTGGTCCACAACTTTTATCATTCTTTTTGTATTCTCCAGCTTCTTGTTGTATTCATTTAGTTTCATCATCAACCTTGGACGTTTTTTAAGTTTCCGTTTCAAAAAGGTATCACTTTTCGTAATGAATTCCTCCACAAGGTCTCCATATTCAGTACGGCAATTCTCGTCGATAGTTTCATTACTTGATTCATAAATTGGGGTAGAACAATTCATCGGCTTTAGGTTACTGAATGATCCACTAATTATTTGAATCGAACTGTCACTATTGAATGATGATCTTCCGAGTTCACATCTCTGACTTCATCTTCTAAGTCTTTTCTCCATTGAGTCAAAGACTCCAACGACTTTCCACGATTGACTTTCATTTTGAAACTGTTGTTTGTACCTTTGTTACTACAAGAATATATTCGAGCTCGATGTTCAGTATATATAAGAATAAGCAGTCCGCTAATTATGTATCTTCACCTAGTCTTGCAACATTTTATTGATTCTACTAGAAAAATATTTGCCACAGACACACGGGACACATGTATTTATTCAAAGTAGTAACCCATGTGAAAGAACACACATCTTCACCTGCAATTTCTTATATTTAATTGAGGCAATTTCTTCTATACATTTAAAATAACATTCTTATATGCGGGACAGATTCGAAGAAGTAACCCATGTGGGCACAGGTGAAAGAAAGGTGGGTACCGCTAATCTTCACCTGCAATTTGTAGTCTTGGAGTTTTAATTAAAACAATTTTTACTAAGATATTCGCGCATTCTCATAGGCGGGTATTAATCCACCATCAGCTACAAATAGGTTGTATGATATTTTTGTATCTAATCAGTCCAGGTGAATTTTAGGCCAGGTGCATTTTAGGCCAGGTGCATAAGATGCATTTTTGCTATATTTTATATATTAGGCCAGGTGAATAGATGCATTTTTGCTATATTTTATATGAAAGTCCAGGTGCATAAGATGCATTTCTGCTAAATTTTATATATTAGTCCAGGTGAATATTTAGATGTATTTTTGCTATATTTTTTATATTAGGCCAGGTGCATAAGATGCATTTTTGCTATATTTTTTTTCCATTACACCAGGTGAATAGTAGGGCCAGGTGTTCGATAATATGAGGGTGCATATTAATTAGGGGCAGGTGTCTGAACACTGAACCTCCTCATTTGAGGACTCATTATATACCTACTTATGATGATGAAAAATAGACAACGGTGAATGTGAATCATTTCAAACAACCATATTTTGGGCAAGTTTGATGAAACTGATTGTTCCACGAATCTCATATGATACTTTCATGAAATAATAAAGTATTTACTATTTGAAAACATTTTCAAATTAATACATTCTGTTTCTGTGATATTTATTTTGTTTCCAATCTAATACAATCTGAAGAAAAAATATGTAGAATTCATGGAAGTGTTGAAATACCGACTCCAACTCTACCACAAAAAATGTCCCCACCTGAAAAAATGTGTTTCTCCGGGATCGGGAGCGGTCAGTGTGATGGTGATAGCTGATTTTTTTCTTACTATCGCCATAACCAGAGGTTGGAGCATACTGGCCAGGTTGAGAAGACATAAAACGTTTGACCTCCTCTCTTATTTCGATGATATTATTTTATCGGTGATAAGTTTGTTGATCCAAAATTTTTTCCAGAGATTTCGTTGGGATTGGGATCAGTGGTGTGGAAGAAACTATTACTTTTTCATCAACGTTTCGAATTCAATTGAATTCATCACCAGGGCTCTGTATCAATGGGTTTTTCATCAATGATGATGTTGAAATCAATTGAATTCAAAACGTTGACAAAAAGCAATATGTTTTCTTCGACTTTACTGATCGCAATCCCAACGAAATCTCTGAATAAAAATTACTATTTTATGTTGATATTTCTCGTTGAACCTCTGTTTTTTTCATTTTTCTTCATACATTATTTGTGGTTAAAACGCGTTCTTGATCACCGTCAGGCTTTTCTTGCTCTCTATCTTGGAGATACTTTTTTGAATAAACTAAAACCTACAATATTTCTTCGTTCTGACAATTGAATGTTCTCTGAAACCACCACGACAACCTATTTGCTAAAACAGAAGACACCAACAAAAATAAAGGTAGTATAAAACAACTTCAAACGTCATATTACTGAAGAATCTTTTGTATAAAAAAAATTAAATCATAGAGAATTCATCTTGAGGAACTTCTATATCGCATTTTTATCTGTTTATCAGCTGGTCCACCTCTGAGAGGTTGTGTAGTCTTATCACAATCGCATTCGATATTCTTTTATTCAAAGCAACAGTTCTATCAGCCCAAATTATAGACTTCTCTGATTCCTTCATAAAAGCGTTGAATTTTCCCCGTTTGTGCTTGCTCTGTTTACTCTCTACTTGACATTGTAATCTCCTAGAAAGTTAGCAACTTTGAAAAATGTCAAGTTCAAAATGGAGTTGACAATGAAAGTCTATGAAGGAAATGGTAGTTTTGGCATAAGAATAATATTCAGAACATGAAAAATCCACAACATTGACAAAAAAGTCCCCTTCTGTTCCTGAATCGATTATCATTTTTTGATATTATGTATGAGTTATCAAAAAATTGTGTGATTTGGTTTACGACGTCCGCAAGAAAAACTAAAGGAAATACATAACTTGGAAACAAAATCAGTAATGCCATCTACCGGTAGTATCCTTCCCTTCAAAAGATTTTTCAATAAGGTTGACTAACTATATCTCTATGAAGAATAATTGCCTAATTCAGGCAATATTGAACTCCTTTCTGACTTTGACGAGTAGTTTCAAACTTCAAAGGTAGGATCATAACAAAAACTCCGAATGTATACGTGTATTCGTGTCCTACTTTTTATAAATCCTTGAACGACATTTTCATGGACACAACTGTACTTTCCAGAAAATATTTAGGTATTGAAAATTCAGCTTCCTGAAAACTTTTTGTAAACAGATTTGCACACATGATGCGGCATTTTGTTGCTTGCATTTTCATTTCTCTCAGAAAAATATTTTTTCCAATAAAAGTTATGGGTGCAAATTCGAAGGATGACTGGAAGAGAGATATTTTGAAAAATCATCTTAAGTGGGATCTCATATGGAAGTCAATTCTGAAAAGTATATTCGGAATATGTCATTCCTCTGATCAGAATATAATTTTATTTTCGGGGATATTAGCTAATTGAGAATCCAAATTTTTCACATAACTCATGCTCCATTAAAATATGTTCTCCTTATATTATCGTAATTCACATCCAAATTCATCGCTGCTGAATTTTTTTCAACACTCACTTGGATGAAAATGATAATAAGGAGGAGATATGAAGAAATGGGACAAATCGGTATCAAGAAAGAATGGGTTGTCGTTTTCAATTTGATTTCTACTCTTCAGTTTGTTATCTGACAATCGTCATCATAATATGTTTGATGTCTGCATGGTAGGAGGGAGTTTTATTGTGCGAAATACTTTCCTAAAGCATATTTTTCAGAAATGAGAGCTTTCAGGAAACTCTTTGTGAAATTGTTCTGTTCAGAATTCGTTTGATATGAAAAAGATGTCCATTCAAGGGTTGAAAATATATGTAAGGACAAGTTTGAAAAGCTTCAACGGAATTGATTATAGCAGGAAGCAGTGTCGGATTCAGGATTTGGTTGAGGTGAAAGCCGCAAACAGTAGGACCGGGTGTTATACACTATTATTGTCACAATGTACAACATCTGAAGAATTGGAATGGTTTCCACTCAATAGAAACTTATTTTCAAAGGAATATGCCGATGAACTTTCCTGTGCGAATCGCACAAAACCTCGTCAAGTATTTGAAATAGCTTTCTGACGAGTCGATATTTTTTAGAATACCTCAACCGATATGCCATGGGTGCTGGTCCGATGGTGAGATTATGGTCCAACATTCAACCCATAATTTATAAGTCCCAACAATATCGGGATCACATGTTATTGATTCAAAACACAGGGTCGATTGAATAAGTAATTTGTTGCCTTGAGATTGCTGAGACCTATGAATAACTATGGGTCAGACCAAGATACATACGGTACAATGAACTGAAGATTTTCATTCATTCATTTATTCATTATGTTATAAAAATTGTATCGATAGAGAGTGGCTGATAATTCCCAGTTGAGGAAGCTATTGAAAAGCTAAACACATAACGCTATTTTGTGAACCAGTTGGTATTGAGAATCATATAGAGAACTGTATGTAGCAGAAATCATACAGAAGGAAAATTCATTCTCAAACATCATCTTTCTGGCGAATGAAAATAATACAACTCAAATATCAACGTATTTCTCTTTCATTTGTATATTTCTCGTGATATGTGAAGAAGTCATAGGAAATATTAATATCCATTCAAAATTGTAAATCGAATGTACGACCACAAAAAAGTATACAGCTCTTTTTTTCTATGATTGTATGTCTGCATTCAAGTAATTATGACAGTGGCGGTAGTGAGAATATAGATAATGGCGTATTCTTCTCATTTTCGGCAGAAAAATTAACCTTTATTTAGTGCCACCAAATGAATAATCTTTCCCTCCAACAAGATAGTGTTTCATTGTGAAGAAATTGAATTCTGAGATGTACAGTAGTATCAGATAAAAAATGTAACTCAACACTGATTTCATGGAACATTTTAGAACCAGTTATTGCAGTTATAGTGATAATAATAATAATGATAAAGATAGGTAAAGCTTTCCATCGACGCGACGTCTCCAAACCCATACTGCAAAAATGATAGCTTGCCTTATTGAATCTGGTCTCACTGTAGATCAGAAACATGCACAAAGAGGCCTAATAGATCAAATAAACCTCAATACCTTATTCACCGGACAAGAACCACCGATAGAACAAATAATAAGAGCCAGCAATTCGCAAACAATGGCAGATGCAGCTCAACGAATCAAGAGAGGAATTCGATCATCCTATTTCGAATAACAAAAAATACAAAAAACATATTACAGCTCCAACCAAAAACCGAATTCAGAACAATCTTATCAACAACCTCTTCGACCCAGACCTCCAACGGATTATCAGAAACGATCCGAATCTCAAAGTCAACCATATTTTCAACAACGGCCCAATTTTCCAAGTCGATACCGACTAAATTTCTCAAATCAACCCCGTCCTCAATTCAACAATTGTGACCTTCAACAAATTTTCAACAACGTATTACGGTAATTCAACCCAATCCAAACTATCATAAACCTGGCTTCCAGAGAACTCATATACCGAACCCTGAAATGCAATATTGCAATGACGACCCATAGTATAACGGCAGTTACGAGTATTCTGTACAATGCCTTGATTTTACTGGTAATGAAGACGAATACTACGATGACGCCTATAATAATTAACAACCTGAATCGAGTTCCTCAACTGATTACGAATATCAACACAATGGACAATACAAGGATTTCCAAACAGACCATCTTCCAATCGATCCTTCTATCAACAATACTCCGACAAACAATACAATTCATTGTGTCTGGACACTAGCAATCCAGCCGAACGACACTAGCAATCCAGCCGAACGAAATGATGCCCAATCTCAATGAAACGCTGAAAGAAAACCTCCGCATTCAGACGCTAGAAAAAACAGTATAAGCCCATTGATACGTGTGCTGATATCTCTGTTTTGAAAATAAAACCATGGGAAACCTTACCAATTCGATTGCTGTATAACGAACAGCTCGATTATTGTGACAGAATCAACCCTCGTAACATCCGTACCCAATAATCCCCACAAAATTTTTATTTAGGATCAGCACATCCCTCTTGACGGAATTTTAGGGATAGATTTTCTCAGAACATCACCAAGGAATCGTCGAAATAAAAGCAAACAATCAATTCTGAATGTTATTTTCCAATAACAAATATTTCTATATAAAGTCAACCGAGTCAATAGTATCAAAAACGAAAAATCACCAATCAGAAATCTCCAAACAAATCTCTCCTGTACATCAGAATATATTTTATCCACCACAACCGATTGAACAACAAACTGTACATCCAAAAAAATTGTCTACCCTCTCGAACAAATAAAACCAAGTCAACCATCAGATCAGAATATTGACAACCATTTCGGGTATAACCCAGATAACTATTTTTTCGAAGATAGTAATGATTCTGAAACTCATCTACAAAATGGTAAACTCAACCTTGAAAGCCATTGAGAAACAAAAATCATTGAAATTGAACCAGGAGTAGAAAAAGTTTACAAAGTTTACTCAAATCTGAAGAGTTTCAAAGCAATACTGTCTGCTTGCGAGAAAGAAAACGTAAGATTACCAAAAGCTTCGATAAAAATAAATGAAAAAGGAGAATTTTCGACAACGATGTTGAATTAGAATGATTGTGGAGAAACAATTGATTTTTTCGATATAATTTTAGAATCGATTCCACAAACTGAAAACAGTTTCAACTTTACTGATACAAATACTTAATATTTTCCAACTCATGATCCAAAATATGAAATGAAAGATACCTTGAGACTCGAACATTTGAATGAAGAAGAAAAATGAATATTTGAAAATTTGTGATTGGAATTTTCTGATATATTGTAGTCAGAAGGTGGCGCACTTACTTTCACTAGTGAAATCAAACCTATGATTGATACAATAGGAGCAAAACCAATTTTTAAGAAATCCTATCGTTACAAAAAAATGCTGTCCGAAAATCAGACCCATCTTCAGCAGTCCAAACATCAACAAGAGACAGGACACAACATAGACTTTGAGAACACTAAGACCATCGCCACAGCAAAAACACTACAAGCTCGTATAATTCGCGGGGCCATCGAAATCGAGAAGCGATCTTCCTGCTTGAACAAACTTGACGACGGTCAGAGACTTCCAACTGCATGGAAACCTTTAATTTCCAGATGCCCAGTCCCCACCATACATCCGACGGTGCTTTAGCAGCACCTGCTATAAATACCACCCAACATCCCTCGATACCTCAGTTCGATCTAAGGAGTAGGCAGATTGAGACCTTAGAAAGAACTCGTGACGAGACCTGGGAGTAGGCAGATTGAGGCCCCGGCGTCAAGTCACAAACCCTTGCTTTCTGTGACAACACCCGAGGAGTAGGCAGATTGAGAGCTCAGCGTGAAGTCACATTTACCTCTTGAAAATGTCTTCAAAATCGGAGCCAAAACGTCGAGAACAAAGCTCCAGACGCGGTTCAACCCGAACTCAACAATATATATATATATATATACATATATATATATATATATATATATATATATATATATATATATATATATATATATATATCCGCGTCTGGAACGGTTTTCTTGTCTACGTTTCGGCTTCCATTTCGGAGCCATTTTCAAGACTGGGTGACCTTGCGTCTAGGTCTGAGTTGTGTTACTAACTGGGTTTCATCACTGGAGATCGAGGATTGAACGTTGGTGGGATTCAAGGGTTCGTTAGTAATTATGGCAGGATCAGGGATCGGACAGTTGATGGGAGGTTCGAACGAATAAGTACTCAAGTCGGAGTGAAGGTCACAGCTCATTAGAGCCACTCGGCACCTACCCCGCACCGCCTCGTCGCACGGCGTCCACTCGTTGTCGACAGGTGGACGCCGCGTTATCACCAATAAACGTCGCGCCGTCAACCAGTGGACCTCGCGCGGTCAACGAGTGAACGCCGAGTGGTCAACGAGTGGACGTCACTTGGTCCACGAAGTTTTGAGTATTCTGTTAACAATTGGCACTAGGTCTAAAGGTTTTTCTAAGTTTTTCGTTATTCATTTTGAAAGCAAAAACGATACATCCGACCCGTTCGAAAAAAAGGCTGGGAATGAAGGAAGGGTGGGGAGAGCGGCGCATCGCCAAGTATCGTCCTCGCGTGAATCATTCGCGGGCAGCGCGCGGTCCACTCGGAATCCGCGCGTTGGCAACGCGCTGTCAACGCATGGCAAGCATGCGAGCAGCGAGTTGTCACCGAGTGGTCCACCTGCCGTCCGCGCGTGGAGGGCTTACGACCGAGGCGATCTGGTGACGCTACGGAGAAGATATAGTGAGCGCATACCCATACAAGTCCATATAAAGAATACTAGCCGCAGGAGGCGAGGCGGTGCCGGGTGGCTCTAATGAGCTGTGACCTTAAGAGGAATCCACACCTTCACTGAGGTTGTGAAACTACATAACCTCAAAAATTTCGAGCGGGTCGGTAGGCGTGTCCCAGTATATGCGAGTGAGATGATCAAAGACAACTTTTCAAACGGCACGTCTCCCAATTTCCTTACGATATTCACTATGCAGACGGTTGAGAATGTCATCGGGCAATCTTCCCCTTTTTGTTGCATATTACAATAATTGCCGCACATAGTCGGAGTTCAGGGTTTTATGTGGGTCATTGAGATAGGATAATGGAAGACGCTGTCACGTAACCAAAAGTGGCATCATGTGGCCATAGTGTTACGACATATTTGTCAATTAGTTGTCAAATTCATGCTGTTGTATTCAATCGACAAATCAGTGATTTGTTTTGTATTTGTGTGTTTAGTGCATGCACTTGAAATGTATTTATTTAGGTATCAAAAATATGATCTCGAATGTATTTCATAAAGAATAATACGCAGCTACAGTTTTTTGAATATATTTTTTATTTACTGAATGGAAGTGGTCGTTAACTGATGAAAATCCATATTAAACAATTAATATACAGTTGCCTGTAAGATTTTCACATATTAGGGATTACTCAACCGCGACAAGCGTTTCGTTATACAAAAGCTTCTTCAAGCGGGAACTTTAAACATTCACAGTTCCTGCTTCAAGAATCTATTGTATAGCGCAACACGTATCGCGATCTAATATAAACTCTTATATGTGAAAAGCTTGCAGAAAGCTGTATATTTTATTTTTGTTATTGATTGTTCCACGAATCATTTTTATGCGACGTTGTAGGAAACTTGAAAATAACCTCCAAGTAGAAGAGGTGTCAAGATGGAAATTTAAACTCCATGTTCATTGTCGTGGTGGATTGCGAATTTCCAATTTTCTCGGGTATCTAGGATCTATCAGCTCAGGCAAGAGGCAACCCATGTAAAAAATCTCCAATTTTGGTTTCATTTCAATCGTCCAAAATGAATCGTCCTTAATAATCTGAAAAAAAAGCCTATCAATTTTGTTATTTTTATGGAATATAATCAGAAAGTTTTTTGATAATGAGGATATATTGTTGAAGTCAGATGAAATATGGATGAAAACCAGTTTTTTCGTTTCGAGATCACAGATTCTGAGATGTTCCTGAGGCCCACCTTTTCAACTAACATTCCCAACGGAGTCCAAAATACAAAATAACACAAAGAACGCTGAGTTATGTGTAGCTGCCCTTGTACTTGATAATAATAATTATGATTCCGTTTCAGCTGCATGTTTGAATTCTCATCTAGAGTACAGAAATTTATTATTTTCTGCTCGATTGCTTCCTTCGGGTACATTTTTGACGCAGTTTTGGGACACTTCACCTCAACAATGGCGTCATCTCCAATTAACCCATCAGGACTGGCTCCAAAAATACAATCGTTTTCATCAATAAACATTCCACATGGTTCAACCTGTGATATTAAAAAGGAATTATGTTTGTTATAGTGTGTCATTACAGTAATACCCTGACATCAAAATCATTATCCAGTTGTCTAATTGCAAATGGCTCATGTTCTGTTCCATACTTGGTGTTTGCGTTTCCTCCAAAGGTTGAATAAAGTAAGTTTTTCACTTTATTAGCACAAGATGTTGATTTTCGCATCTTGCAAATATCACCAAAATATGAAGCTGTTACACGAATGCTTCTCTCCTGT
The DNA here is from genome assembly GCA_032362365.1 of Zygogramma bicolorata. Taxonomy (NCBI): domain Eukaryota; kingdom Metazoa; phylum Arthropoda; class Insecta; order Coleoptera; family Chrysomelidae; genus Zygogramma; species Zygogramma bicolorata. The sequence goes on from JAVJAQ010005660.1 coordinate 22,283, forward strand.
TGCCATAAAGGATTGCCAGATTGACCTCTTCGGGAGTTTTTTTCAATGAATCGAAAAACTCTTTTTTCTTCCGCTCGAATTGATCGGTAGGTAAATCTGGATCAGGGATAGCATCTGGGCCATAATCCTTATCTGGTAGTGCATGTTTCTTCCTAGATTTTGATGGAAAGTTTTTATTATTGAGTCTTATGATTTTCTGAAGTTCACGTCTCCTTTTGATCTTCTCTACATATTTTTTGGTATAAAATGGATCTCTTTGTTTTCCAAGAACATTATAATAGTTCCCAGCAGAGTTGAAAGAAATAGCAGCAGCTTTACAACGTATCGCATAGGATCCTTTACGGGAATAATTTATTCTTTTTCCTCCAACAAATTTGCAGATAATGCTGTTATATTGTTCAGCAATATTCGTATCCAGATCTGCTATCAAGCTGGTTGCATTAAAAACTAAGCGGTTGATACATACTTCAATATCGTCCAATAGACCACAGGCTTTCATGCTGGGGATATGGTCAACTTCATCTAAGCTCGGAGAACACTTGAAATATGCTATCTCCTGACATTTTTCATGCTGTCCAAATACATGTGATGGGATATTCTTGAGATCTCTGCATAGGTTTGCAACTTTTTGGACCAATGGAGTTTTTTCTCTAATCCTGAACATCGTTGCAGATTTTACTGAGGTACGTAGTCTACGCGCATTCCCTTCGACTAGTTTCCTTAGGCCTGGAGGTACTGGCAAATTTTTAGAAATACTTCGCTTTCTATCTGTCAATTGAATTTTGATTAGCAATCATCATTATATTGTACAAATAAAAATGAAGTTGGAAATGTTTCAGATGAATAATTATATCATATTATAATCAGGTACCTACCACAAATTTCTCGGATCTTCTTTGAGAAATTCCTCATCATGTGATTGCGACACTCAATTTTTTGTATTAGAAGTGTCCCATAAGGTCGAGCTTCCAGAAGTTTTTGATGAACACTGCTATCGCCATCTCCAATTAGCTTGTGGTATTTCAAACCATGCATTTCGATGCTTCGTCTGAAACCCTCAACTATGATATCGGATTCCATACTCGTTGAAGATTCATTCCAATTTTTATAGCATTTGTGTTCAGGTAAAGGAATGTCCTCATTCACCACGGAACGCGAGCATACGGCACAAAACTTATTTCTAACGCCAAGGAATAAAATTTTTTTCGTTCTAGCTTCAATTATACAGGCCTGTGAAAAAAGAGTCCATTAATGATACATTCGGTGCACGCATCACCTGCTACCTACCACCCCTGAAGATGCATTATAATTCACAGAATATGATCTTTTGCTCCAAGCCCCATCCGCAATAACGGTTATCATTGGTATACCGCTTTCATCGACCTCTCCTAATTCCTGAGCTATTCGAGCCTCTTCTTGACCTGCTTCCTCCATGACCTTCCAAGCAGTCTCTTCAATGATATCAGCTACATTTTCGTGGTGTTGCTGATAAGTAGAGTTACTCATAAACGGTACGTTCAGAACAGAGAGCATCTCATTCACTGTAGAGTAGCCACTTCCGGTAGAAACTGTGGCCAACGCTAAAACGCTATTTATGTCCATTTCTCCGTCGGTTTCTTCTATGAGATGAATAGTTTTTTCGATATTGCACATTTTGCACACTAAAGTTATTTTGGTTTTCAAACCCATTTTATATTCACGAATTGGATACATATCACTGAATGTACAATCGAATGGTGGGTGCTTGGATATTTCTGCTAATTGCTTCAATAAATACCCGATATCTGCCAAACGTCTTCCCTGTAGACATATGCCTGTATAAAAACTGAAAAAAATAACATATAAGTTCATACAAGAAAGATCAGAATGAATATATTATTTCTACCTAGGGGAAATCTTTTCAGTCGTTTCCACATCTTGAACGGGTGAAGCTACGTCAGAGACATCGTTGCTACACATTGGATGAACATCATCACTAAAATTATCACTGAAAAATAAATGTTTAATTTATCTTCTGGTTCGTGTGCTGCTGATGTATCAACTAAGATACTGGGTGTATTTCATGAAATGTTTGATTACCTTTCCGAAACATGAAGAGATGTAGTTGGAAAAGTGGAAATGGACTCTTCGCTGTTTTCAGTATTGTCGGTGGTGAACTTTGTCCTACCGAAAATGAAATAATGATTTTTCTACAACCTAGAAGAGTGACTTAATATAATGATAGTCTACGAATCAATAGGTTTCGAATGCCACATACTCGATGTGGCCAAGACCAACAAAGAGATATCTGAAATGGCAACAGACAGAGTTTTGGTTGAGTGCACAAAAAGTGGCACAACACAAGGGCTTTTCATTGCGAAGTATCATATCGGATAGGTCCGTTCAGTCATACCTCTGAGTAACCAATTATTTCAGGGCATATATTTGTCGAAAATTTCATACAGAAACTAAGAAGTATTACAATTCTATCCAGAAGGGTTTTGAAACAATTCTCTGACAATACCTGAAAGAAGTTGGAGAACGTATTAACGAAAGATAATCACAAATTAAAAAGAAATATTTCCCGAAACAAAAAAGATAGCATTATCATGACATTTCCTTTCCTTAAATCCCAAATTAATACTTCCATTATACGTATTTCTTGATTCTGCTTGGTCGAAATTATAGCGAGCTTTCGTACGATATGATTCTTTATAATGAAAACTGATTTTCTCAAAGACATCCCAAAAATTCGAATCATTCATCGATAAATGAAACATTGACAACCTATATCCCAATACCAACGATGTGAAAGAGTATACAGTGGAATAATCAAGTTTTGATTCACCCTGTATTCAAACAAAGGTTTTTGATGAAAACGTAGCACGATAATGTTATAAAAATCTCTTTGAAATATCATGATGGCAAAAGTATGTCTTTAGTTGTTTGTTTCTTGAAAATAGGTACTGTTGAATAGAACCACTTTTTCGTATTTTTCACCACATAATTTCAGAATTACTCTGTATTCATTCACCTAACCATATATTTCTCAAACGCACTCTTTGAGAAGAATTCGAATATTCCAAGCATAATATATGTTTCCAATTGAAAAAACATAACTATGATACAGCACCCTTTTATGAAGCACTCGGTATATTGGCAAATTATTGAAAAGACTCATCACATTGATATCTAAAAGTTTCGTGTGAGACATTTTTCTAAAACAGCACTCCACTCAAAGTTCTAATAGAAGCTCGATGTGACACACTGTATTCATGTGAAAAAAACGCGATTTTATTTTATTTATTCTATGAATATGAATCCTACATGATTACTCGTTTTGTCATATAAAATAAAAATTGCATGCGAAGTTCAATTCCAATGAATTTGCCCTAACCATCGTTGCTCAGTATCTAACTAATAAAAACCGTGAGTTATAATGATGTCGTTCAAATTTACAAAATGGTGTGATGAAACTAATCATTCGAAAATTTAAAAACACTTACCTCTTCATTAATGATTTCTTTCCAACATTTCTACGACTTCGTCTTTTCTCACTTGCGAACAATCGTTTTCCCTCCGCAGCACCTAGTCTTCCCTTTATCTTTCCCATGATCACAAAAACACCAAAGAGTAAATATTCACCTGAACTTGATTTGTACAAATACAAACTCACACTGATACAGTAAACGAATTGGAACTCATATATATGTATGTGCCCATATTAAAAGAGAATCCCTACGCCCTTTGACCGCATGTTGAATCGCCGCGTCGTCTGTTTTTGCGATCGCGAAACAGACTCTGGGGTGATTAGAGGGCGCCACGAACTGATTGCCAAAAATGCATATTATATTTTACTCCTCAAAGGTTTCATTTGAATGTGTGATGATTTGGAAATGTACTGAATATCGAAAAACTTATATTCACTGGAGGGCAACTCCCATTTTCCATTATTTAGAAACAATTTAGTATGGATATTTTTTTTTCTTGAATAAATTTCGAAAAACAATAGTTACCCACCTGGAGAATAATATTACGAAGCGATCGGTGAAAGCTGCATGAAAATCGGACAACTATTTGCGAAACTATTAGTAAAATCGTTTTAAGTGGGCATGGATTCCTCTT